>JAOWBH010168853.1:0-10754 GCA_028566215.1 Silene coronaria
TATATATATATATATATATATATATATATATATATATATATATATATATATATATATAGGTTATCACATATCGGATATATGTATCAATTAACGACTACAGGTTCTCATAAAAGAGAGAAAAAACAAAGAAAAACAATTCAATGACAGTCTTATACTAATATTTGTATAATAATATAAAAATTCTATTTATTTTCTAAAACAACTTATATAAATAAAACAAACAATATAACCAATAACTTCGGACCTAATTATCCACAGTTTTTTCACAATTTCGGACCTTTAAATCTGAATAGATCCTCTTCATTATCTATCCATCTCCATTACTTATCAATAAATACAATTTAATTTCGAGAACAAATCGACCGCCTATATTTACTTGTGATGGTGAAAAAATTGAGGTGGAAATAAAATGCTGGAATGAATCCGATCCCTCTATTTTGATCCCAAACTAAATCCTAGCCATTAATTAATAATTGATAGGTAATGAAGAGAAATATAAAGGTGAAAATTCGGATATAGTAGCTTTAAATCCTTATTCATAAGACTCAAACCCCACCTCTTGTTTCTCTCTCCCACACCTTGCTTTTCTGTGCTAAGTCCTACAACAAGCAACCTAACCTAAACCTGTGAAGACGCCATTTTTTATCATCTTTATCAATTAAATAAAATTTAAATTAAAATTCAATTAAATAATTAAACCAATTTAATAAAGATCCTTTAAATCCCTAATTTTTCCGACCAATATATTCATTCAACATTCAGATTTACAGATTGCCCGAAGAAGAATTTTTTCAATAATCAGTCATTTCTCATCTACCCTTTTCCTATTCTTGAAAATTGAAGGTACCCATCTTTTCAATTTTTATTTCCCCCAAATTTAGGTTTTTTAGGGTTTCTCATTTTATGTGTTAAGGAAATTAATTGAATTTGTAATTCCTTTAGTTTAAGAGGTTTAAATTGAAATTGGGAATATGGGTTTTGTTTAGAACTTGAAATTATCATCTGGGTATTTGATTTTTTGCTGATTTAGCTTAGTTTTGTGGGTGTTGTTCTATGGGATTGACATTTTTGTTGCTTGTTAATTGCAAATTTGAGAACTTTTAGGGTTTGTATTTGTAATTGGAAGATGTAAAGGCGTAAAGCTAGTGATAAATTTGGATTATATAAGAGAATTTGGGTTGTTTGTTGTTGCATACTCTTTGCATTTCTGTTTTACATTGTTAATTTGAAAGTTGTTTGGGCTTATTTGTTGTTTATTTCATTAATCGAGTATAATAGGTTGGGGGTGATTGAGTTTGTGCATAAAAATTGACGTTTTTACGTGTCGATTTGCCCACCAAATAGTTGAAAATGGCGGTTGAGGCTTATGTGAACCCAAAACTCATGGTTGATGATAGTGATGATGAAGAGCCCTTAGTTTTTACCCGGAGGAAGACGAATTCAGTGAGTACTGAATTAAAGAATTCTTCGTCATCAGTTAAACCTGATAGGCAGCCTGGCCAGCCGAGTTCAGGCATTGGAAACTCGAATGTTAGGAATTTGAGTGCCTTGAAAGGGAAGACAGTTCAATCGACGAAGCCACCTATTGGAACACAAAAGTCTCCACCTCCATCTTCCAGGATACAAAAGTCTCCACCTCCATCTTCCAGACCCCAAAAATCACCACCTTCTTCTTCCAGACCATCACCATCTCCTCCTCCGTCAAGACCAGCTTCTGCCAAACCGCCTTCAGTAAATGGCACATCTTCGGGAAATCACCAATTGAAAAAGGAGACTTCAGTTCAAGCTAAAGATGATAGGCGGTCTCCCATTTCAGTTAAAGATAATAGGGGCCCTCCTCTTGCAACTAAACGGGAGAATTATGTTTCAGTTAAGAAGGAAAAGCGTCCAATAGATGAATCTGAGGACTCCGATGATGATAAGCCACTCAGTGCACGAAGTGCAGTTGGGTCGCAAAAGGGAAAAGCCAGGATGGTTGATAAGGAGGTCAAGTTATCAAAAAGTGATTCTGAGGATTCTGATGATGACAAGCCTCTTAGCTCTAGGATTGACAAAGGGAGGGCTTCAGATGGGTTGCCGGGGACCCAAAAATTAAAGGGTAGGGTCCAACCACCAGAAGATTCAGATGATGAAAAACCTTTATCATCTAGGTATCAGGTGAAAAACAATGCAGGGACGTCGTCTGGCAGGTATGATGATTCTGATGAGGAAAAGCCCTTGGCTTCTAAGCTTCAAAATGGATCCATTAAAAGGGAAACTCAAAATAAGGTCCCAGTAAATTCAGCTAAAAGGCCTATTGGTCAGGCCCCTTCTGGTCAATCTTCAGTTAAGAAAGTGAAGATTTCAGAAGCATCCACATCAACCAAAGTTAAGCAAACACCAGGGAAAAGTGAGCCTGAAGACGATGATGACAATACTCCTATTGCTCAACGGGTGAATAAAGCTGCATCCAGTTCAAAGGCTGCATCCAGTTCAAAAGCTGCATCCAGTTCAGGTAGTAAGCCAGTGCTTGCAAAGAAAAAGTTTGATTCTTCCAAGTTGAAGAAAGTCAACAAGAAGTCAAAGAAAATTATAAAGCAATCGCAATATTCTAGGTCGTCAAGAGAGTTACCTAGCTCTGGTGATGGGCAGAAGTGGACCACACTAGTTCATAGCGGTGTCATCTTTCCTCCACCGTACACACCTCATGGTGTCAAGATGTTATATGATGGTAAACCAGTAAGCCTGACACCTGAACAGGAAGAGGTGGGTCTTTTCCTTCCTAATGCCTCTAGGGGTTTCGATCTTTGGTTCACTGTTCTTATAAATTTTTTCGCTTTCTTCTAAGTCTTACCCAACATTCGCAGGTGGCCACTATGTATGCTGTGATGCTGGAGACAGATTATGTAAATAAGGATAAATTTAATGAAAATTTCTTCAGTGACTGGAAAAAGCTTCTTGGCAGGAACCATGTAATTCAAGACCTTAAGAAATGTGATTTTAGGCCAATACATGAATGGCATCTAAGTGAGAAGGAGAAGAAGAAATTAATGACCAGTGATGTAAGTATCACGTTATACAAATTTTATTTAACATATTCGATCCACGTTTTCGTTGATTAACCTGCTACAATCTTGAATGAAAAGTCTTCATGACTATTCATTAGTTTAAGTGACTTGGCCAATTTGATTTTAATTCTGCAATTGGCAAAGGGTATTATCTTTTATGCTCTTGAATATTCATGGCTAATTGCTTTGAAGTTGGTGATTTCACGGTTTTTTGTGCTTTTTAAGGGTCACATGATCCAAGCATCTAATTATTTTATGGTTGTTTGTGTGATGTTTTAGTTAGTTTATGTAAATGTTCAGTGTCTTTGTTCTAGAAAACTGGACTGATCTTTTACATTGATTTGACTATATTGCATGATACCTTACATTTGATATAATGTCACATACTTTTAGTTTGTTGGCTTTTTTCACTTTTCACTAATTCTTGATGCTTCCAAGTTCCAATGAACTCCATAAGGAGACTTATTTTTATTTAATTATGTTGCTCTTTATGATAACAAGTGTAACTGTTGTTGCAGGAAAAGAAGGCTTTGAAAGAGGAGAAATTGAAACTAGAAGAAAAGTATATGTGGGCTATTGTTGACGGTGTCAAAGAAAAGGTTACCTCATAATTTCTCAATATGCTCTAATAAAAATGAATCCCCCGCTCTCCCATACCCACGCGCCTCTTTGTTGTTGGAGGGCGTTTATTATTCACCATGTTGGCTGTCATAGGAGCAGGAATTAATACTGATTTGTTCAGGTTGTTAGCTCTAAAAATAGTTTATCTCAGTCAATGAAGGATCGTTGTTTATGTTTGAAGTACAATTTTTCACGATCTTTTTTAAGTCTTTTTTTGTATTCTTGTTTCCTTATTTACATGATCTTTTCTTTTGGTGAGTGGTGGAGGTGGGGAGATAAACTGTTCAATTTTCATTGTAGCCTAGGACACACAATTCCCTTTTCTTCCTGATAGAGAATTAAGTATTATTGAAGAAGCAATAGAATGTTAGAAAAGAAACCCCTTTTTTTGTCACTAGTTCACGAGTTCTTGACATTGCTTGGGCAATGTTACTGTGAGAAATCTGAGAATTCAGTTAACTTATATAAAAAGCAAGCTGGTGCTGTTAAAGGAAGTTTTGAAAGCTTCTTGATGTTCTGTATCACATAATCTTATTTTAACTTTTTTTTTCGTGACCGAGTGCCACGAATGATGCAATGAAAGTAATTTTGTTGCTAAGCATTACTGTTGTTTAGTTTCTTTCTGCTAAACCATTATACATTATATGTAATTATGCTTGCTCAAACTCAAGTTTGTGTGCTGCATTCCAATATTGAATCTGAAACTGTGTTATGATTTTCAGGTGGGAAACTTCAGAGTGGAGCCTCCTGGGTTGTTTAGGGGCCGTGGCGAGCACCCAAAGGTCTTTGAATAACTTCCTCCTATTTCGTCCAGCCTCCCTGTAGCAGATTCGGTGTAATGCTAATGGACCGCATGATATTATGCATTTCTTATACTTCTGATTTCTATGACAGATGGGAAAGCTAAAGAAGCGTATATATCCAAAGGACATAACTATAAACATAGGGAAGGATGCTCCTATTCCACAATGCCCCATTCCTGATCAGAGGTTGTTTGATATTTTATTATTTATATTTTGTATATGTTGGATGAAATTGCAAAGAAAAAGCAAATTTGTTTATTTCTGGGAGTGTGTTATGACGTAATCTTGCTTGCCAGCTGGAAACAAGTAAAGCATGATAACACAGTTACCTGGTTAGCTTACTGGCATGACCCAATAAACCCAAAAGAGTTCAAGTACGTGTTCTTGGCAGCCAGCAGTACGTTGAAGGGTCAGAGTGACAAGGAGAAATATGAAAAGGCAAGAAAGTTAAAGGTAATTGCTTACAGACCCGACTCCAGTTTCTGGTGGAATTTTTGAGCTTAGAGTCAAATTTTTACTTGATGCTTGCTTTATCAAGTGCAGGACTACATTCAAGGTATAAGAACAGCGTACACTAAAGATTTCACCAGCAAAGATATGACTAGACGACAAATAGCTGTTGCAACCTATCTAATTGATAGGCTTGCACTCAGGGCGGGTAATGAGAAGGTATAATTTGAGGCCACTTCAATTATGAAGTCTATGCTCTTTTAGTTGTGGTTTTCTATTCTGCTATAGAATATTCCGACTTTTAGGACTTGAACTCAAAAACAAATCTGTTTTGGTCTAATTAGACCATGACTGTCCGTCATGGTGTTCTCTATGCCTTGTCTCTATATATTTGAAGGCTTTATCATGCACTGAAGATTGTGTGTCAACAGTCATTTTAGTGCATGTGTGGGTCATATATCAAATGAAATTTTTTCATGGTAAATAGTTCATATATATTAACCCAGAAGTTTTGAAAGAAGGATTGTGCAGCTTCGTCATTATAGAGAGTTGATGAGTTCGCTTCCCGAAAATGGCAGTGATCTGACTCTTAAATTAAAACCACACAGGTCTAAAATGATGTTGGTATATTTTTTGTTGCATGCCTATATGGCTTTACTATACGTCTAAGAGGGTAGAGCATCGTTACGATAAAATGTTGTTCTAGCATACCCTCCCGTCTGTGCAAATAATCTCTATGGTCTAGATTTCTTCTTTGTTAGTCTTGTTCTACTTTGAAACCGATTTCATGTCCCGCTTGGTTTGCGAATATCTAGTTGGTTTTTCTATCATCATATCTTTAGTTTTTATTTCAACCTTCTTTTAGGGTTACTCTTCTCAGTCACCCTGTATTGAACATAGTCTTTTCAGCTCTGGAGAGTTTAATTTTGTGATACTTAATGTATTACAGGATGATGATGAAGCAGATACTGTTGGTTGTTGTACATTGAAAGTGGAAAATGTAAAAACCTTACCACCAAACATATTGGAGGTATGATGATTTCTACTCTGGATGTAACCTCTACCTTGCTCTCCTTTTCATTTAACTTTGCCCGTTTATGGTTGAAGGCTATTATTTAAAAAGTGTGCATGAAGTCTCACCGAGGCACTATCCAAAGCAATATAGTGCAGCTTAGTTTTGCTTTTGCATAAGTGGCTAACTCCTATGCAATTTCATATTTTCTTCTAGTTTATGACGAAGCTAGCTTTCATTTCTTTGTATGTATACCTTCTCTCAAACCTGGAAAGGAGTATCGTTGCATAGAAGTTTGTTAAAATACAATTTTGTCTGCAAAGATAATGAGCCTCGTGTGCTTGAAGCATGCACCTTCACACCTTGATCCTCTTATTGCACCTTGTAAAACTAAAAGACTGAAGCTGGGATGGGGTTGGGTAGAATGGCAGCAGGAAGGGGTGTTTTTTATGTGTTGGCAGGTAGCCATTATTTCGCACTCTTTAAATAAATCATAATTAACGTAACTTTGCCGGTTTCCAGTTTGATTTCCTTGGTAAGGATTCAATCAAGTACTACAAACAATTTGAAGCCGAGCCTGCAGCGTACAAAGCTGTTGAGCAATTCAGACAAGGTTTGGAACATGGACTACTTTTTGATCTCAAGCTGTTTGTGTGTTATATTATAATAAAATGGTTGTAATTCTTTTCTACAGGAAAAAGTGGTGGTGATGATCTCTTTGATAAGTTGGACACTAGCAAACTGAATGCCCATCTTAAAGAGCTTATGCCTGGTCTCACTGCCAAAGTTTTCCGTACATTTAATGCGTCTTACACGCTGGATGACATGGTAAGTCATCAACTATGATCCTACACTTGTGGGTACATGTATAAATATTTTTTGGCAAGTTATTAAATAAGTTGGTCTTCACTCTTCACGGTTGATGCTGTCAAGGCCTATATTACTCAGACTGACATACAAATGTTTGACATGGGTGTGTGCTTTGACATGGGTGTGTGTCTAAGTGTCAGACTAGTGATTTTATACTACTAATTCAGGTTCCAAGCGTCTAGTGTCAGACAAGTGTACGTAAGGTAATTTAAAAAGCAGCGTAACATAGGTCATATGTTGTTTTCTTGGACTCTGCAGCTTCTGATGATTCATTGTGGGGTTTCCCCTTGTTCCCATGTAATTTTTGGACACTAAAAGATTCAGTTTAGGACCTTTGTTTGATCTTCCAAAGTTGTCAATGGTACTAAATCTAGCCTTCTTCGAGTTACCAAGGTTTTGAAGTTTAATACAACCACATTTTTAGGCGGTATCAGGAATGAGACAATGACCGATATTATGCGGGGATATTCGTTCCCAATCTCAAGTTTCACCAGATATCTTATACATGTTTCTTTGTCAAACCTCGACTCCTCTTTGTAACCACCTGCTTAAGTATTACTTTAGAGGGATTTCCCACCTAAAAAAAAAAAATAACATAGATAAGTTGAGCACACTTTTCTCAAAGTTTATTTGTCTATAATAGATTGCTCAAGGGGCAGGAAGTGGAGAGGTGCCAGAAAAAATAGCAATTTATCAACATGCCAACAAGGAGGTATGTTGAGTAATCTGCATTCCTGGATAATTTATTTTCGAGTTCAAAGGCACGAGTTCTCATGATGGCCATTATCTTGTTGCAGGTGGCAATAATTTGTAATCATCAACGTACAGTATCCAAAACCCATAGTGCACAGATGGAAAGGCTCACTACCAAAATAAATGAATTAAAGGTATCATTTTGTGTTAACTTAGACTAGGGAGGTAGCTTTTCTGTCCTATATTATTGGCACATCTACTTACTGACAATAATAAAAGACGTGTTTGTGGAGTATTTTTGGTGGCATTTTTTTTTCCTTGGTCTTTGCTTATTTGGAAAAATTTAGTGACTACATGCTTGTCTTGTTTAATGTTTTGCACGCTGATTAGGATGAGTTGAGTGACCTCGAGACTGATTTGTCCCGGGCAAAAAAGGGGAAACCGCCATTGAAGGATCGTGATGGAAAGCAAAAGAGAAACCTGAGCTCAGAAGCGTAATTGACTCTTTGCATCACCTGTGTGTTATTTTCACTTGATGTAATTGTTACCTTGAGTTTTTTGCTTGACAGATTTTTTTCTTTTGGTTTAGGATCGAGAAGAAGATACACACCACAAAGGCGAGAATAGAAAAATTGGAGAGGGATATGCACTCAAAAGAGGATCTCAAAGAAATAGCCCTTGGCACATCAAAGATTAACTATCTGGATCCTCGAATTACTGTTGCATGGTGCAAAAGAAATGAAGTTCCCATCGAGAAGGTAAATTTGTATTACTGCCACCCTGTGTTCCATTTGTTATTACATGAGCTGCTTCAAGTTTCAACCATTTGTTTACGTATCCTTTTTGTTTAGGCACTACTAGTTTCCCCTTATCCCACCATATTCCCTCTCTCCATTTTCATTTTAACCACAACCACAGCCACCCACCAGCTCCAATTTTGGTGGGTTGACCCTTTTGGGTAGAAGATAAGAGTGATTGGGCATGCGCTGGGTGGGAGGGTAAAGTTAATAGTAAATATGCAAACTCGACTTACATGTCTACACATATAAAACCAATATAAAGCAAACGAACATATAGAAGAGAAAAATAAGGAGTGGATGAAAAAGTCGTCTCTGATGCAAGTGCAAGTGCAAGTGCCAACTATATTTAAGAACTTTTCAAAAGAAAGGTCCCTAAGTGATGTTATTACGGTCTTTGTATTTTCAAGTAGTCGCATATTTGTTTTTCTATGACTAATGAAATCTCTGTAACTCGCTTGTGGTGCACATTTGTAGCTCTTTAACAAGTCCCTGCTAGCAAAGTTCGCATGGGCTATGGACGTCGATCCCAGCTTTAGATTCTGATGGGGTATTGCATTTATCTCATCTCCTTTCTTCAGCTCGTGCCATCACCTACTCATCCAGTTTCTTTCAGACGATTCCTGCTTCACTAACATTGCTCTGCAGGATTCTCGAGATGGTCATTCTGGGGGTTTAATCCCCATCGTTACTGAGTAATACTTTTAAGAATTTTATTCTTCTGTTTTTCTGGGACTATGAGTAAACTTTGACGAAATATTTAGCTGAATATGGTTGTAGGGATTCTAGTGTTGGAACATTTTCATTGATATTCAACAACTCAACAGAATGAAGGAATTTGCTCTTTTAATGAAGTTGGTTAATTGTCTGAATACCAGTTTTGTAGTGATGGCTCTTGAAATTATACATACTGAATGTAAGGCTCGTTTTAGAAGTGTCGATTCTTGAGAATTGTATGTTTTTTTATTTTCTTTATTTTCAAATAAAGTTGGGAGTTACCTTAGTGCATACAGGTAAATGGGTGATTACTGTGACTGCAAGCGATGGGCGGTGAGACTGAAACTATGTACATTAGGTCAGTCACTCTGTAACGAGATGACGGATACTAATTTAGAGATAACCTGGGAAACTTGCTTCCCAATAGACTATGGTAAATTGCTGATGGTGGCGACTGGTGGGCTTGCCTGAGTACCAGTTGGTTTGATGTGAAGTTTTTAGTCCAGAAACAAGCTGATTATGAAGTTTCGGACAAGTTAACAAGTTTTTAGGCCATGAACAACCCAATAAACTACCGTTTGTGGTTAACACGCTACTTGATAAAGCTTTAATGGGTAGTCGACTAGTCGGTACCATCTTCAATCTATTCCAAAGGTACCATCTTCAATCTATTGCTCAAATATTTAAAACGACAATGACTATTAAAAAGGCGAGTAAATAGTTTACTGCCCAAAGAAATAAGCAAATCATGGTGTTGTTTGACATTTTTTGTAATATTGGATGTGTCATTAGGGTACTTAGGGCGTTTTGTTTATCAAGTCTGTCACCCCCTTAAAAAGAGTGGTTAACCTGGTGTACGTGGTTTGTAGGCTATCACGTATGCTCAGGGGTTTATCCAATTCGCACCAAATGTAGCGGCTACGGGTTGAAAAGTGAACATGAAAAATGGGTAGTTTGGAATTGATTAGATCAAAGAGACTACTTTTTTAAGTGACTATGGATTTATTCCTTTTATAAGATGTTTGAGACAATTACCGATTGACTTGTGTATATGAATTACTGTTACGCCTAAAGAAGTATTTCATAATGACTTTAACTTGTCTTAAAATAATTTAAACGGATTCTTAAATTGTTACGAGTATTCTTAACTAATCAATAAAAGAAACTCTATAATTAATATGATGATATTACATAACTCATCTTTTCTCAATTTAGTAGATTCCGTATAGCCTATCCTCCAGTTCCAATTCCTTTGAGTGTGATAATTGTACCCGAAAGGAGACCCAAGTATTACTCATACATGCTATAATAGATAAATCTCGGTCATATTCGCCTTAAATTTAACTTAAATGTAAAATACGTTAAATGAATAATCGAAAACCAAAGTAAACAAGCTAACAATAATTTAAAAACACAAACAAAAGTATTATACAATTCACAAACAAAGATAAGAGTAGTTGGGAAGTATTACAAGTTTATCCGAAAAGTACCATACATATCCAACTCTTTTTATTACACTAAATTTACATTGATGATTTTCTTAGAGAAGTGACATGTGCATGCTTAAACGTAAACACAAGAAAACAAAAACTTATTAAAAGCATTAGTTGCATGGATTAACGTAACACACTTGTTGCCTCCTTCACTAATTGCCACTTGTTGTTTCTTCCTTTGGTGGGTGTGGTCCACCATGGTGATTCACTTCTACATTCTCTTGTTGTGGTGGGTGTGGCTTGTTGTATCC
>JAOWBH010168864.1:0-10753 GCA_028566215.1 Silene coronaria
ACGCAACAAAAGGATTTTTGAAGGGTGTGAAACAAATTTGGACTCTCTGGTTAAGGAGACCCGCCATACTATTAGTGTCATTCTTCTTTGTAAATCTCATTATAGCTTGCAAGATGACATTGTAGAGGCCCTCAATACATAGTTTTCTTTTTGGTTTAAATTGTATAGTGGTTATTGTCTTGTAAGAAAACTCATGTATACCGTTTTGATATATATGAGAAATACCCTTTTCTTGCAAAAAAAATAACGATATTAATGATCTTACCAAACAAACGATAGTATAATAATTTTATTTAAGACAAAATCACAATTTAAAATAAAATGATGCTAATATATCTAAATTGGTTATTATTATGTTATAAATAATGATAATCTCTACTAAAATAGAAAATTTATAAACTATAATAAAATAAAATATTTTTTTTCATTATAATTATATACCTAAGTTAATTACCCCGTTGTAACGCAGGAGCTTTCAAACTAGTCGTTAAATAGAGTTCACTCTCTTAACGACTGTAAGAATAGACTCGACCACGGAGTTTAACCTTAGGGAAAACCTGAAGGCCTTTGCCCATACTCTCTTCAGTGTCCTGTCACACAATTAATTTAGCCTGCCAATATAACTAGAATCTTTTTAAGTGGTCTCAGAGTCTGGTTCATACCTTATTTTGTTCTCTTTTAAATTTTGAACAATTTTAGTGTATTAATAATTAAATAATACAATTACAAAAGAAATACCACCCAAATATACCAGGGTTGCTGAATTTATAATACGCATAATTCGAATTCGTAATTTGAATTCGCAATTTGGCTCAAAATAGGGAATTGAATACGCAAAGTATTACAAGAAAAAATAATTCGCAAATTCATAATTACTAATACGCTTCATTTACTTGATGATAATAACAAAAAATTAAAAGTTATAAGAAAAATAAAACTCATCATCTTTGACAGTTCGACATACATGCTATGGTTATATGAAATCATCAAATAATCATATACGGAGTATCACTTTCCTTCATGGCTTCTAGGAAGGTCTGAGGTGGCGGTGATCTACTACTCTAATTACATGTAAGTTTCATACTTTTCTACAGTTCTACCTACAATCTGCACTATACTTTTAGTATTTAATTTATAAACAATAGAGTATATTATGCGTACTATTTGAATTATATGAAGTTATAAACCGAAAATATAAGTCTAGCCACTTCGATTCGCTACTTTTTGCGAATTTATAATGAATTTTTAGTTTATAATACACGAATTGAACTTTGAAAATTCACTAATTTTTATGTATAATTCGCGAATTAGTACGAATTAATACATGAATTAAACTTTTAGAATTCACTAGTTTTTATATATAATTCGCGAATTAGTGCGAATTAATTCGAAAACGTATTTCGAATTGATACGCGCGTATTAATTCGCAATACGCACCCTATGTGAGCGAATTAGGTAACCCTGAAATATACACCATATGAGATGGTAATCAAATATTACCTCAGAAAAATATCTAATTGACAAGAAACACACATATACTCTAAGCAAATCTCCATCATCTGACTCTAACCCATCTTTTGGTTCGACCAAATTTTCCTTTAATTTTTTCTAAATAATCTGTATAGTTAAACAAATCTTCCCTCAATATTGTTGAGCAATCTCGTATTTCAAAATCTTCCTTGCGATATATTATATATCAAGCAAATTGGGTGAAACATAAAGGGTTTAAATAGAACCTAAACAGGAACCAGTAAAGTTTAAAAATTAACTCTATTCCATCTCTATAAATTCTCCAATGCTATGGAGAATTAAGTCGGAAGGTCACAGAATATACTAGCTTTGTCCCAATCATTTGTTACGGAGGGAGTATACTGTAACTGAAGAATGACTCTCAACGAGCATCTCCAACGGTCAACTACAATACGTTGTAGCTTGGTTTGCCACATCGATTTTTTAAGCTAACATGCTTTTCGGCAACGTACCGCTCCAATGGTAAACTACAATATTTTTTAGCTTGTATGGTCTCACATATTTGCTTCCACCAATGAGAATTTACATTTTATTATTTAAAGAAATTCAAGCATGTAGCTTGATAGAGCTACCATGCTTACAAGTTACATCTCAATTTTCCATCTCCAATGGTAAGCTACATTCTTACAGTATTATTTTGCAAAAATTGCAAGTAGGTCCTTGAAGAGAACCATTGGAGATGCTCTTAATATTCTCTTGGTGAATCATTTGACACATTAGGTACGGACGTATGGTACAATCTAGCATCATACACTCTTGAGGTACACAAATTCTCAGACGGACACTTTTCGTCACAGGCTAAAGACGGGGCAAATGTCGCCATTTTAACGACAAATGTGACCATTTTAATGACAAACTGGTATAGCTTAGAAATTGTTCTGCTAACTTTTTATTTAAAAATGGTTACATTTTCGTCTTAAATGGGTCACATTTTACTTGGTCTTCAGCTTGTGACGAAATGTGGGCCGACTTCAGCAAGACTTATTGCTCGAGGTATTACCTCTCTTGTATTTAGGATTCTTTTTAGTCCCTTTACAAAAATGGGCACTTTATAATAATGTTCATATTTTGGTCAAGTTGTTCATCTCATGAAGATAACAAAAGAGGCTCATTATCACCTTCAACACCTCGGTCTACAATGGGAGTGCAGTTTTGCTCATTCGCATTATGAGATATACAATGTTTCTATAACTCCCTTCGCCGATTTCAAATATTCTCAACTTTTGTCTTTCTTCATCAATCTAAACATACTCCGTATATGACTAGTTTGAAATTAGTAAAACAACCTGAAATTAGGGTTGTAAAATTGCGAATTCCGAAACTAGCTAAACATAGACGAGAAATCAATTGAAAATTCGAAACTAGGGTTTCTTCAGCAATTAAAATTCACAACGCAAACTGAAATCTATTGCTAAATCGAATTAATAAAAAATGAAACGAAATTAGCAATCAGGGATTTGGATAAGAAAAGGTCGATGACTTACTACCAATTTGGGGAAAACGAGACACAAGAGAACGGCGGCGGCTGTTTTATGTGAGCCGCAGGTTGTCGGAATGTCGGAGGAGGTGATGTCAAGTTGTGGAGCAGTCAGTCGAGGTGTCGTAGTGTATAGTAACTTGGTAAAATAAAACACAGAGACGGGAGTTGGGAAAAATCATTCAAAAACAAAATTAATTTTAATTTTTTGCATTTGTTTTATACTACAAACATCAAATATTATAGAGATAAATGGTTTGAAAAATATAAGCAAGAAAGTAATATGTACGGATTTATAATACTTGTGCAGCCGTGTACCCATTTAACAATTAACTAGTTATATTAACCGTGAAATTCACGAGGCTAGTTATGTTATCACGTTTGTGGTGTTATGCACATCCGGATTTGTGTTCACACTAGGTCTTCAAAAAAAATGGACTCGTAAGAAAATAGTTTCATTAATCAACATATATTGACATAATAAATTTTCAAAGTATATTTATGTTATGTATATGGCCACAATTTATTAAATTTTTGACACGGATTATTTATATAGAAAAAAAGGGAGAAAATGTTGCAAAAATTTATATCATTAAACGCAATCATTAAAATTTAAAGTTTATTTATTGTTTTGATGTTTAATGATTGTTTAATTTACTTTTAAAATGAAAAGCCAAATTTTAATGATTGTGTTAGCGATACAAATTCTTTCAACATTTTTTTCTAAAATAAATAAATGATGTGGCTTGCTAAAAATCTCTCAAAGAATGATGATGTAATGTGATATTTGGTCATGTTTTTTTTATTATATACGGGTTTGGAACCCGTTAATCAGTTAAAAAACTTCACAGTTTTGCGTACAAAAATTAATGTCCAATCAAGAGCTTAGAGTTTGATTTAGTAATCAATTTATTATGAAAATTGAGAAACCGCGATGAAATCAAAATAAAATTATAAATTATATGAGATTAACGGAAAATAGACGTACCATATTTATCGATGAAGATACAAAACTAAAATTTTAGTTGTGAAAATATGAGTCTTTATAAGAGACGAGAAAGTCTAATAAAGTAGTACAAAATATTCATCTCCTCTATTAACTATCAACTATGTAAATAATAATGAGATTAATTGGACATTTAATGAGAAATGGTATAAATTTATATAAAAAATGGTTGATGTTTTATATTATCGACTTTTGCTTATCTTTGATTTAAGCTAGTACGTAAACTTTGTAATAATCTCTCTCTCTTAATTATGCATAATAACACATTTGTCTTCTTAATTATACGTTGAAGAGTTATAATGACCTAGTATTGCCACGTGTCACAATATTATGCTCAATCTAGCCTTTTTATATTATTATATAGATATGCAACAATATGAATTATAATCGGATATGGGTGGGTTAGTTTGGATAATTTGTTTACGTAGAGGTACGACTGTGACATGAATCTGGTTAGAAGTAAGTAATAATATATATACGAAACACATGTACTTGATCAGAAGATGATAGTAGTAAAGAGAGCTCAAAGGAGATTGATTACAATAATATATACGCATGACTTATTCAATATTATTGATAAGAGCTTTCAAATTAATGTTGCTCATAAAATGTAATAATATTACAAGGTAGAAGCCAACCATATATTAATTGTTAATGATCTTTCTTGATAATATAAGACCATAGTACTTATTCACACTAGAAAATCGAATTATAGTAAATTCAAATCATCATATTGAGCTAAACTTGTAGTAGTATAAAGCAACCTTGCAGAAACATCAGCTTTAATATAGTGGACAAGTTGAGAAGGAGATCTATTATGCTCTTTAAAAACTCTGTGATTTCTCTCTTCCCAATTATGGTAGATGGCACTGGTTAATGCAAATCTCCCAATTATTGTCTGCCTTAATGAGTTTGATTATGTGCTTTATATTCTAAAAAATTAACTGTGTTTGTAATACAATTTTATTTATTTATTTATTTATTTCAGAGTGGCATTGGTGGACCTATAATTGACCAAGAAGCCGGAGTTGTTATTGGTATGAATGTTCATATCAACAAGAAATCAACATCATTCATACCAAGTGTCATCCTACATCAATACATGGAGACCATGAAAACTCAAGGGTAAACATTTAAACTTTACAAAAAAAAAATTATAAATTATGTAGGTTTTAATTCTGTTTTATCATTAATATTATAGCCAAATTTTTCTCCCTTGCATTGGCTTCAAGTTAAGGAACTGGAACGAGAAGAAACTCTGGGAATTGGATTCTATATACAAAAAATTCTCCTCCGTTGAAGAGGTTTTTGTGACTCGGGTAATCTTAAAACACTTTTTTTGTAGTTCACTTTTTTTATTTTTACTATTATATCAAACACCCTTCAACCCTCAAATACGACCACCACTTGTCTCAATTCCTATCCTAATTTTGCCTCACACAAAACCCACAAGCAACAACCATATTAACAGCCCCTCCACACCCAGCTCTCCCACCACATCAGTCATGAACTCACCCCAATCTAGCCACCACATTTTAACCTTCATAATCTGCCCAATGCTAGCCTGCAACACATCTCTAACTGCCCTTCTAACCCACCCTAAACTACACATAAATGAGCCTAAAAATAGCCTCCGCATGATACAACTGAAAATAATGCTGAGCTCAACTAGATAACTTGGGCGCCAAGAGTCAGTCAAATAGAGGGAAATGCAATGAGCTCAAAATTGACCATCTCCAAATACAAGAGTCCAAGTGTGCACAACAGAATGAAGGGAATGAGTACATGTGCTGTGCCAGTGGGATTATGCCAACTCATGGATTGAGGAAGGAAGCACCTGGAGTACAACTACTTATTAGGACCACAATAATATAGCCGTTTAATTTAGCAAGATGCCAAATCTATGAGATGTCCAGTGAGCTCTCCCTTGTTGATTCTGTGATTGTGCTCCAATGAAGCTCCACTATTTAAGTAGAACCACAGGGTCAGAATAAGGCATTTAGAAACTTGACTATTTTGGTGTAAAGTCAAAAGTTAATTCCCAAGTGATATTGATTCGTTGAACAACTATTTTATCCTATCCACTTTCTTTTTGCCTCTTTTGCTTCTTATTTATTCAAGTAGTATCATTTGGTATCAGAGCCCTTGTATCCTCTGGCCTGTGCACTTATCTAAAAAAAAAATAGCAACCATTAGAGAAAAATCCAGAAAAATCAATAAAACAAAAAATACTCATAAAATCCTAGATATGTTCTCTCATCTCTTTAACACTCAAAACGTTAGAAAGTTTACCAAACTGAGGAGCATCAAGATCATGATGGTGAACGAAGAAATATCAGCAGATATGGAGACTCTCAAAGGCCACGTAGCACAACATATTGAAACTCTTGCAAAAAAAATTTACAACCAGGAGTTATAAGTGGTAACAATATTATGATTAGATTCCCTACTATTAAATTTTCTATTTTTGATGGTGAGGAGGTTGAGAGTTGGGTGTTTAAATGTAACCAATTTTTTTCCGTGACTGATGTGGAGGATTGTATGAAGGTTACCTATGTGCCTATGCATCTAGAGTCAAAAGCCTTAGCTTGGCATCAGGCTTGCATTAAAAACGGACCAAAGACTTCACATTTGGGATAGGAGGATTACTTAGTAGTCATTACATCTAGGTTTAGTAACACTCATGATGATCCTATGTCTGAGATGCTTGAGTTAAAACAAAAGGGAACCGTTCAACAATACCATAACCAGTTTGATCTACTCCTTAGCAAACTTGACCTTCAACCATCTTATGCTTTGAGTTATTTCTTGACTTGGTTGGATGAGAAAATATCATTAATGGTTATAATGCTCAAGCCTAAGACAATATCAGAAGCCTATGGACTTGCCAAGTTGCAAGAGGGGTTAAGTAACAAGAACATCCTCAAGGGTAGCTCATCATCTTCCCAACCATTCACAAAAACAACCCCTCTGATCCAGTCCACAAAAACCTTCACTCCAAAGCCAAACTTCATATCCCAACCAAACACACAAAAGAAACCCTTCTCACCACCAGTACTCCCCCCCAAGAATGAAGCTTGCCAACGAAGAATATGAGGATAGAAAAGTTAAAGGCTTGTGTTTCTCTTGTAATGAGAAGTATACACCACAACATGTGTGTAAGAACAAGAGATAGTTGTATGTTATAGAGGGGGGCATCATTGAGGAGACATAGTGGAGGATGAAGATGAAGGGAAATAGCTCAAATTTCTGTATTTGCATTGGCAGGACAAGCTCACTCTCACTGTCAAACCATGAGAATTCCTGCAAATAGAGAAGAAGACACTGAGTGTCTTGGTTGATAGTGGCAGTTCACATAATTTCATGAATATGGGAATAGCACAGAAGCTAAGCCTACCCCTGACCTATATCCCTACCTTTAACATTTGTGGCTAATGGAGGAAAGTTGTTATGTTTACACAATATTCAGCAGTTAGAATGGAAAATTAGGGACACTAAGTTTGCAGTAGAATTCTTTGTCATACCACTTGGTGGTTGTGACGCTGTACTAGGAGTGCAGTGGCTGGTAACATTGGGGCCTATCACATGGGATTTTAAGAATCTCACCATGGAGTTCAGTCAAGGAGGAAGAAAAGTGATGGTGAAGGGAGCAAGTGAGGCCAAATTAAAGATGCTCTCACCCAAATACATGGGCAAAGCATTTACTGAGGGTGCTCAGCTAGCCATGATACAACAACAATCAAGGGGTGGGGTTGAATTATTTGCTATTCAATTACTTGATGAGGATATTCACCCTCAAATGTTGCCAAGGTGTTTGATGAGCCCAAGACCTTACCTTCTTTTAGGGAGGGTCAAAACCACATGATCCCACTTAAACATGATGCTAAGGCAATTAATATGAGACCTTACAAGTATCCCTTTATACAAAAGGATGTTATCGAATCATGGTACAAGAATTGATGGAAAATGGTGTTATAAGGCATAGTATTAGCCCATATGCTTCACTAGTGGTGCTTGTCAAGAAAAAAGATGGATCATAGAGGATGTGTGTAGATTACAGAAAGCTTAACAAATAAACCATTAAAGATAAATTCCTAATACCCCTCATTGAAGAGCTCCTTGATGAGTTACATGGATCTCAGTACTACACCAAGATTGACTTAAGGTTAGGATTCCATCAAATTAGGATGCAACTAGAAGATATCTATAAGACCTACTTCAGAACTCACCATGGGCATTTTGAGTATCTTGTAATGTCATTTGGATTAACAAATGTACCATCTACATTCCAAGGCTTGATGAATAGGGTGTTTGGTGAATGTTTGAGGAATTTTGTGTTGGTTTTCTTTAATGACATCCTAATTGATAGCCATAATTGGGAGGATCATCTAGAACATGTGGGGAGAGTATTGGAAATTATGAAGTAAAGCCAGCAGTTTGCAAAGCCTTTCAAGTGCTGTTTTGGCAGACAGGGGCATATCATATCCAGAGAAGGAGTTGCCACTAAGCCATCCAAGGTAGCAGCTGTGAGGGAGTGGCCTATACCCAAAACAATTGAACAGTTAAGGGGATTCTTAGGGCTAACACAACTATGGAGTAATTAGCAGGCTCTTGACTAATCTACTAAAGAATGAGGGTTTCCACTGGAATGCTAGTGCACAATAGGCATTCGAGAAGCTTAAGTACTTGATGACTACTGCATCAGTTATTGCATTGCCTCACTTCTCTAAGCCATTTATAGTAGAGACGGATAAAGTAAGTGAAGGAATTGAAACTATGTTGATGCAAGATCATCACCATATAACCTATATCAGCAAGGCCCTTGCACCAAGACACCAAGCTTTGTTTATTTATGAGAAAGAATTGTTAGCTATCATACATGCCATAACAAAATGGAATCAATATTTGGCAGAGAGACCTTTTGTGATCAAAACAGACCACCAGAGTCTAAAGCATTTACTTGAGCAAAGAGTCACCAACCCTCTACAACAAAAGTGGCTATCAAAACTCTTAGGGTACGATTATGAAATTGTGTATAAGAAAGGGAAGGAGAACGTGGCTGCTGATGCCTTATCAAGGATCAACAGTGCAGAAATAGCTCAGCTATTTGTCGTACAGACCTCTACACCCACATTCAAACATCATGGGAGAAGGATGAAAAAGTAGCTCAGAGCATCACAGAACTCGAGAAAAACCCACTATCAAATAAGAAATACAGTTGGAAGGGAGGGCAACTTAAGAGAAATGACAGGTTTGTCATTGGTCACCATGAGAAACAACAAGACCTCATTGAAATGATGTAAGAACTTTACAGGGGGCATTCTGGAGTCGAGGCCAAATATCAAAGTCTCAAGCCTAGTTTCTTCTGGAAAGGAATGAAGGACATACACAACTACATTCAGCAGTGTGATGTATGTCAGCAGTGCAAGTATGAGACCAATGCCACCCATGGGAAACTGCAACCCATTCCTATTCCCCATACAGTATGGACTGGAGTTAGCATGAATTTTATTGATGGCTTACCCAAATCTATGAGGATGGACTTCATCATGGTGGTAGTTGACAGGGAGCAAGTAAGCTCATTTTATACCATTGCAACACCTATACACAGCTATTGAAGTAGCACAAGCCTACATTGATCATATTTACAAGCTTCATGGGATGCCTGAAGAGATAATATCTGATAGGGACTCCATTTTCCTCAGCACATTTTGGTAGGAGCTATTCTCCATTCATGGGGTAAACTTGCATATGACCACAGCTTATCACCCCCGATTTGATGGTCAGACACAAGTATTGAACAGATGCCTGGAAACTTACTTGAGATGCTTCTGTAGTGAGGCCCCTGCAGACTCGTGTAAGTGGTTACCATCTGCAGAATAATGGTATAATACCTCCTATCATACTACCCTTAAGGCTACCCCCTATGGAGTGCTATATGAGCACCCACCCCCCTTACACTTGCCCTACATGCACGGTGATAGTAAGATGGACGCAGTAGACAAGATCACGATGGCTAGAGAAGAAGCATTGGTGATTATCAGGGAGAATTTGGCCAGGCATAATAGAATGAAACAACAAGTAGATAAAAAGAGGAGTGACAGGGAATTCAATGTAGGAGATTATGTGTACCTCAAGCTCCAACCTTACAGACAAAGCATAGTGGTCAAGAGGGCAAAAACTGCCCAAAAGGTACTATGGACAATACCAAGTTCTACAAAAGGCTGGCAAGGTAGCATATAAGTTGGCACTACCACCTGGAGCAAAAATTCACCCTACACTCCATGTATCTCTACTCAAAGGATATTATAGGGTGATACCAAACTCCACTAAAGACCCAAATGATGCACCAGAGGAGCCTGAACTAATCATTGCTAGAAAGTGTGTCAAAAGAGGAAGGATCAATGTGACAAAGGTACTGGTCAAGTGGGCCAATTCGTTGTAACACCCCACCTACTAAGGAGCCTTACCAAAGCCTTCCCTAGCAAATGGAGTGCTACAGCCTCGATTGCCCGAGGTAGTACAAATAGACCATTCCAAAACAATACTTTATTAAGCGTAGTTAATCAAATGCAATCCAATGTCAAATGATAAATAATGTATAATCAACTATTACAATGAAATGATAATGAATGTTTCTAAAACTCGCGGAAGCTAAATGACAGCGTGGTGATCTCCCCCATATGCTCATATGCTCATGCAATGCAATCCGTATCACCTGCCAACAACTGCTCACCATA
>JAOWBH010168875.1:0-10753 GCA_028566215.1 Silene coronaria
AAGCAAGACTCTTTGTAGGGGAGTAACTAACACTGGTTGGCAATTGGCAAGCAGTAAAATATAGTACAATTGCTTTTTGTGAATACTGTAGTTTAGAGGAAGTTATGGTTGATAATTGGGACAAAGAGTCAAGAAATAATTCTGTGGGACAAGTGGGAATAACCCCTTTTTTACAATTTGTGGATCCAAAAAGATGAGAAAATCTCAACTACTAGCTAAACCACTGTTTATAATAATTTTCATCAACACGTACGTGGGCCATATATATATAAATTTCATACAAAAAGAAATGAAATATATGAGGGTCGGTCCATGAAAAATAATGCTCAAAAATCATAGGAATTTCAATAATTAAAGGGCTTGGATTTCATTAAAAAGAAGTCAATGAGTTAACTAAAAATATTTGGATTAAGAAAGTATCCTTAATTAGTGGTTAAGATTATGTGTGTTATAATATTGTATGTCCCAAGTTTAGAATTTGATTAGGAAAGAACAATGCAAAGTCAAATGGGATCAATCATCTCGATAAAGGAAATGTGAACTAGAAAATAATTTAAGTTGACTACACTTGACAAATCTGATTATTTGATCCACTTACTATAGGTGGGTAGCTTTGATGAATCGAATTTATTATAGTTAAACAAATCTGTATTTTAGCAAAGATATCTTAATTATATTCTAACTCGTATGTATCTTGTTATTGCCGATTTCACCATAAGCAATGAACAATACTATAGAATTAGCATGGAGGTTGAATTTTCATAGATTGGTAAATAGAGGTTAATTAATGAGAATATAGACGAGTTTATAATACTGTTTTTCGGTACCCTTTTAGAGAAACTTGGCATATACTGTAGAAAGTAATATTTTATATAAAAAAAAAACACGGTTTGTATGTATTGAAATCACACATAAAGGTACAAGTGAAAAATGTTATGTAAATGAATCTTTCCTGGACAATTAGGACAAAATGACACAAAAGAAAATGAAGTACATACATAATTAGTAAGTACTTTTTGTTGAGATTGACCGGAAAATAATTATTGAAGTCACGACTCAAAATAAAGATGAATGGTTATAGCCATCTATTAGGGAGTCCACACGAAAATGATAATAGTATTACATTGTTATAAAGGCTTCCGAATTCTAACAACTATAATTGTTTGAAATTCAAAACATTCCCCATGCATTAACAGCACAAGAAAACTGTATAGTATTATTTAATCAAACTTCATCGAGTACAAATAAAAATACCCTTCACATTAAATAAAGGAGGAAGAACCCGAATCAGACCCGATCTCATTAAAACCATTACTCCATACCAAAATTAAAGGCATGATAGATGCCTTTATTATTATAGTTGAGAGAATAAGTCTAATTTTAAATCTTGTTTGTGTTGGTGGAGGCAAGCTCCCTAACTAAGGAACACTACTACTTGTGTTATTATGCTTAGAATTGAGTATCAAAAATGATACCCACGACTCTCTAGAAAGATAATAAGGCCTTTTTATTTATAAATTAAAAACAAGTCGGCAATGGAAAAACAACACTTTTACAAGGTAAGGCTAAAAATAATCAAATTAAAATAATTAATTAAATAAATAAATAAATAAAAAGTTCATGTTACCCTAGTGTGGTCCTTTAAATTTAAAACAAAGGAATATTTTGGTAAGGAGTGTAAAATATATAAATTAAAGGAATATAAACAAGGGTTAGACTTCAACTTGTAGCTAGGGAATAATCCTCCTTTAATTTTTCATTAAGCTAATTAAACAAGGACAAGTCAAGAAATACATGCACGCGCAATTGTGCACTTATTTTTTTTATGAATGCTATTAGACGATGTAGTTTCACTCATAATCACTTCAATATTCTTTAGGAGTTTGTAATCAAGCTTTATCTCATATAAGCGGATCCGTGATTTTAACTTTGTAGGGGTAAACGGGTAATAGAACAAGGAAAATACAAAAAAAGTTCAAAAATTTAAACTAAAAAGTTCAAAATTTCTATCGTTCAGCAGGGCGAGTGCTTCTGCTGGCCCTTCCCTGGCTCTACCAGTAGTTTATCTCGTAGCAATAGTACACGTTCAAGGAGAATTACAGTAGGATTATTAGTACTCGGGGTAAGAAGGTAAAAATAAAAATAAAATGGGGCATAATTAAATCATACCGAAAAGTTGGTTTAATAATGACTTTATCAATTACACTAGTCTGTAGTAGTTTATTTAGTAGCAATAATACACGTTCAAGGAGAATTATAGTAGGATTAATAGTCGAGGTAAGAAGGTAAAAGTAAAAATAAAATGTGACATAGTTAAATCATGCCGAAAAGTTGGTTTAATGACTTTATCAGTTACACCAGTTTGTAGAAATGAAGGTTATTAACATTACTTTTATGAGGGTTTATGCTTGAAATCTTACATTGCTTCAGTAATATCAAACATGCCTAATTAATCATGTACCTAGCAAAAATGAACAGATTGGTATACCTAATCAAGGATAACCATGTATGTAGGCTATGTACTAATTATACATTATGACTAATAATAAGTACTTGAAGTTAAGGTTATACTCCCTATTTAATACTAAAATAGTTCAATAATGAGCAAAGAATCCCACAAATTAAAGGTCAAAGAGCAAGCTAAACCAAATCAATGAAGACAGCTCTAGTTTCCCAGATGAAGTGATAAAAGAATTCTCTCCAATCTAATCCAATATATCCATTAAAATTAGGTCAAAATTACAAGACTGTCAATAAAATATGATCAAAATGCGATTTTAATTAAAGCCGCGGAAAGGTAAATAAAAATTAGCTAGGATTAGAGAAAATACATGTCACAAATAATGATAGGCCGAGCGCTACCAGGTGGTACTAGTCTCCAAATAAGAGAAAAAACTTGTAAATAATGATCACATAGAACACAAGTCAACAATTACCAATTTAATAACACAATAGAATTTAAAATTTAGAAATTAATACACTTATGCTTGAAATAAACATTATTATCAGTTGAACAATTATTCCACATATAACCTCCAAAAAATTATAACAATAATAAGCATATATATATGCTACTAAATTGTATATACTTAATGCAAGAAATAAACATTGTATATACTTTAGTAGTTTTAAGATAATTTTGTGACACACACATTATAAAATGAGATTTAATTAACTCCCACAATTTCAATGCTAAATTAGCTTAGCTCCATGAATCAATAAGATTACATATTACCTTGATGACGATCATTACCGCCTCCTCTTGGATCGATATTCTCGTTCCATGGAAGAAGACTTGGAAACAAAGAAGATAAATTACCATCAGAAGGCTGATAATAGCTTCCAAATTGATCAACATTCCGTGAAGACGGAGGAGGAGGAGGCGGAGGAGGAGGAGGAGGATGGATCCCTTGCATAGCGGGTCCAGGAATCGAGATATCATGACATGCATACCTAAGAAGATCAGCATTAGCTGCATCTAGCTCCTTTTGAAGTCGATGAACTTGTCTTTGAAGGTATGATATGGCTCCTACACACCCATACACAGGATCCCTAACCCTAGCCTCGGCCTCGTAGGCTAGGGAGTTAACAGCGTCCTCCCTCTGGTGAGGGAGGAGCTCGTTTAAGAGCTTTGTTACGTTGCTTGCACCGAATATTTTGTGGACGTTGGCGAACTTTTGAGGTTCTTCTGGTGGAAAGTAAGGTGCAAATATGCAGCCCGGCATGCATTTCCGCCTTAGGAACTTGCATGCCGCGCATGGAGAGTTGTAGGAGCTTGATGAGGATGCCATGACCAACGGTGTCTTCTGCATAACATTGGTGAACTAATAAGAAGGGATGATTAACTTGTAAAACTTCAATCATTTACATATATAACTAGGTTTCTATATGATTTGTGTAAATCGATTTTTTATACTATATCAGTGTAAAACCACCTAACATTATTTTACCTAAACACCCTCGTCATTGATTTTTTGTTAACTATTTTATGTCTTGGTGAGGGGCATATATGCCTTTACTATATGATTTTACGGTAATTAATTTAGTGTAAAACTGTTTTATACAGAGTACAAGACATAGTACTCCGTATATCTCAATTTGGGTTTAATAATGGTCTATTAAATTTTTTGTACTATAAGACACAAGGCACTTATTGTGCTTATAGTACACCTATACATAGCAACAAGGGTAGAGCACAAATGTAATAGGAAGTTCAAAATTATTGAAGTACAATAACTAGGTAAAACACAATGGAAAAAGTCAAAATTGATTGCTTGATAACAAGAGTAAAGTCTATAAGACAGTGAATAATGTAAAATTTGAAATTATTGGGGTTGATGTGGATTTTTTGACAGCTTATTACTTCACTTGAGGTATATTTACTGTAATTAGAAATCGATTAAATTAACTATTTAATTAATTAAGATTAATTAGACAAGAATAGTAGGTCTTTCTTTTGCTGATTAAAGAAGCAAGGGTTGAAACTTGAAAGAGTAAGTTTTTCGATCTCTTTGAATTTCAATTAAGATTGATATGTAAAAATAAAATTTTTGATACATTTCTTACACTTCCGATGATGTAAAAAAACTCAATTCCCATCGATTTTCATTCCTCTCTTACGCTTCCTTGCTAATTCTAACAAGGCTAAGCGTAAGTATGATCGTGAAATCATGTGAGACAGTCTTATTTCCTTAAAAGCTCCCGCAAGGTAAAGTAGGGGGAACTTAGACTCACGAGCCTTACCTATAATGCTTAGTACATAAATTTATTTTCAGGTAACCCGTACTAGTCAATCGTCTAGTACTCGATCAACCAATTGCAACTTCCATCATACAAAAAATTTACTTTCTTCCATTATATTAGAATCAACAAATTAGGGATAATTTTGACTCGATTGAAAATTTGAAAATCAAATAAGACAATATAATAATATAAAAATCATTATAATTATCCAATCTTCATTATTCCAACATAGATACTCACTCCCTATTCTTAAATCTTAACAAAATAAACTGATTGAAAAAGACCTTTTTCTGACTCCTTGACATTCATCTAAGGAAGGAACACTCAAATAACTTGCACTTAACAAAAGATCACTAAATAAAATAAGACTTACCATGTCATCCTCTGGCTATATCATAGTATTGTCAGAAGATTTACTTCTTTACACATGCATTGAAGTCTCCAAATATAAAAAATTAATGTGTTTGAAGTTTGAACATCATAATTCATAATAATATTTCCTTTTTAAGCAAAGTTTGTAGATGAACTTCTCCCCCTTTCTCTTCTATTATTAAGAACCAAAATATGTACTCTAAGACATTCTTCTTTCTTTTGGTATAAAGAGTGCCAAAAGTGCAGATACCAACGGGGTTCAGACCCAGGTCATGAGTACCACCGTTCATGACTTTACCAATTAAATTATTCGACATATGACTTCTAATTAAGATGATCTTCTAGAAAAAAAAAGAAAAACATCAATAAAACCTTGTTTAAATTGGGATCTGACCTATATTTTAAAAAAAAAAAATCACTCAAATGAACTATAAATTTTGCAATTAAATATAAAATAGGATAAGAAAATTTTAATCAAAATTTTTTTTTTCTTGTAACTTTATTTCAATCTAAATTATTAATATACTCTATAAATTAAGGTGTGTGTGTATATATAGATAGATCACCCATTGAACATACTACATATATGTAATATATAATTATAATACCAAAAAAAAAATTATATGTAATTGTATAATTAAATAATAAATGAAATTTTGTTCAAATCTCTTTCTTTTTCTTGAAACTTTATTTCAGTCTAAAATATATGTATAAATTTAGTTGTATAAATAGATAGATCACCCAAATGAACATACTACATGTTATTATTATATATTATATATTTAAATATGTTGATAATAAAATTAAAATGTTAAAATCTCTTATCTTTTCTTGTAACTTTATTAAAATCCTTCATATATATATAAAAAAAAGCTAGGAGTATATATAGATAGATAGATCAGACTGATCATGAGAGGAGTAGTCTATTCAAAAGGGCATGTGCTATTCTTTTCTAAGACTTTTTTACCTAAAAAAACAAACATAGAGTTGAAGAAGAAGAAAAACAAATGCTTAACATGAGTATAGCAGCAGCAAAGCTACATCCCTTTACCTGTTTTTTCTGATCTAGCTATCAGAAACCTGAAGAAAAATTATAAAATACTGTTTCCGTCTCGATCATTTCTTTACCTTTTATATATATTCATCGTGATGAAACCCTAAACAAATGATCAGGACGGAGGAAGTAAAATAAAAATATATCATAAAATAATACTTTAATCATAAAAAAAAATGTACCTTTACCCTTTTACCTTCCTTAGGTTAAGGCTTTATTTTGCAAGAGTAGTTTATGTATGGTAGTAGTAGTAGTAGCTAGCTCTCTTCCTTGTTCCCTGCTGTTTAATGAACAAAGAAAAAAAACTGTTTATAGTTGTTAGAATTTTTGTCAGATGATCATGTATATATTTATGTGTGAAAAATATTGAAATATATAAAAAAACCCTAATTGGAGAGAGAAGGAGATAGAGGGGGAAATCATACAAAATTATTATGGCAGAAAAGAATGGAAGAAAGGCAAAGAGCATTTTTAGTGGAGGGAGATCAAGTGAGGGATAATGGGATTATTGCAAAAAGCCAAAATTGTACAATAAATTTGGTGAGAAAGGGTTTACTAACGAATTATTTTGATCCGATGAGTGGTCTTAGGTTAGTGGTTTAGATGATTGTACGTATTCTGATACTGAACGGTTATAAGTTGTTTGAGTGAATGGTCTTAGGTTAGTGGTTAAGACGATTGTATTTTGATACTGAATTGTTATAAGTCGTTTGAATGAGTGGTCTTAGGTTGGTGGTTAAGATGATTGTATTCTGACACTGAACTGTTATAATAAGTTTAAATTAAATTTCTATCTCGATCCGTTATATATAGTTTTTTTCTCACACGATAAAGGAAAATTTTAAAAAATACTTCATAAGTAATTCTTTTTATATGAAAAAAACTAGTGGTGACTAATAATTATAACATTTCAACATGATACTAGTAATAGGCTATATAGCAATGTTTGTGGGGTTGTCTTTATTTTTTCTAACTCTACACTTTCAAATTCTTCCATCTCATGCACGTACATTAAAAGGAAAAATTGATAGAATGAAGCTATAGTGGAAGGCTATTGATAGTTTGAAAAGTTTAATTATCATAGGTTATGCTATTTTTTTAAGTCATTCATTTATGTTTAGATAAACTTTTTCTTCTTAAAGAGAATGGAAAGATAAATAGTTGATCAATTTTGCTATAGTAAGACAACAACTTTCAAACTTAGTAAACGTATATTCTCTTCGCCTCAGGCATATCATTTGTTTACCTTTAATTAAAACAACCCGACAAATAATTAAAATAAACAAGTGATTGACATGAATAGAGCATTATATATTAACTAATATACTCCTTCACTTTAATCATTTGTTTGCTTTTTATTTTTGTTAAGGATATTTATTTAATTAAAGTTAAATAAATGATTTAAAAAGTTTATTACTATCATTATACATTTATAATAAACTAACAAAAAAGTCCAAATTAGTAATCGACAGTTTTAAGAAGGCCAAAAGGTAAATTGAGACGACTTCAAATAAATAATTCGACAAAATATGTATGTTAAATAAATAATTCGACGAAATTATAGATTTTGTTGGCAAATATAGGCATATAATATAGGCATATAACACTGTTAAATTTGTACTTTCACTTAAATAAAATTCAAAGTATGAAAGCTAACCATCCTAATCAATATTAACCTCTTAACAACGGATATATCATTGTCATTAATCATTTCCCAAAGAATCTTGATTAGATGTGACATACACAAGTTGATAACAAAATGCAATGGGTTGCCGATTCCCTTATTATGCGTTGATATATCAATTTTATTAATTACTCGCTCAGTCTCGATCAATTGTTTTTCTTTAATTTTGACACAAAAATTAAGAAAAAATAAATAAAAACAATTATAAAATAACGAGTGGATCAAATTGTTCATGAAATATGAGAATAAAAAGAACAACAATTGAATATGATAACAAATGACGGAGACGGAGAGGGTGAGTATTATTAATATTAATAAATTATTAAGAAGGTTGCTATCAATCGGTCTGATTTCCGATCCTAGGATTGATTCTCTAATTTATTAAGAAATATATAAACAAAGTGAAATGCATAAACATATTGAATTACTACTACTTGTATAAATTGAATTTATGCTTTCCGCCATTTGAGATTCATATGTCGTACGGAGTACTTTATATGTATACCATTGTCATGCACTCATCACTCATGCATGTTTCATATACGGAGTACTTTTTTTTGGGTGTATATTACTGTATTTGATTTAGTCTGGATTTGAGTCGGTAATGATCCCTAGTTAGGGTGGTAATATTCGTCTCACAAATTTTAACACGGTTTTATTTTCTAGGGTTTGATATAAGTGATGGACAAAAATTATATCATGTATAGATAGACTATTTCAAGTGATAGTAATGTATTCCCTCCAAATACATATGTTCTTCCCATTTTTATAATAAATGGGAGGAATATTTTATTAAAATGGAAAGAACATATGTATTCGGAGGGAGTATGTAAAAGGAAAAGAATGTCAAATTGAGCATAAATGTTTGTATATCTTTTTTATGTAATAAGAGTAAAACTGTAAAAGGTGTTCACAAGAAATTATTTAGCATTAACTAATTATATTAGAAGTTTTTTGGTTATCCTCTAATAGATGAATTACATTTCATAAGATTTGCAAAATTAATAGATTGTTTATTAAACAATTTATTATTAATTTACATCTACTCTTCTTCCATAATAAAAGAATTTACTTACCAAGTCGCCTAGGTGAATTGAAATTCCAATTGAATTCACTTCTTGTAATTTTATTCGATTCATGTGAAATAGAAAAACACCATAATTGTTACTTCCCTGTAATTCAAGTTCCTTATACGAAGCAAACGATCTCTCATTAATGACTTAGGCCATGTTCTTTTAGACTTAAAGTCACTCTTTTTAGATTCAGTCTAGTTTATCAGTTCAGATAAGAAATAAAAGTTTTGATATTAAAAGTTTAATTCAAATCCTATATGTTCAATTGATAAAAGTTCAGTTTAATTCATATATACCCCACTAGCCTATAAGTTCAGATCATATAAGTTCATTTTTTAAAAGTTCATCTCCTATAAGTTCAGTTCAAAAATATTACGATTTAAGATTATTTCCACTTTGGTACTCTGAAGTTTGACCTAATTCCACTTTAGTGTCCTGAGTTTGCATAAATCCACTTTAGTGGCCCGATGTTTGGATTATTTCCGTTTTTGGTGACCTATACTTAACATTTTTAATACTTTATGAACATAATAAATCAAACATTTTGTGCAATATTATATTGACTATTTTATATGTAATTTAATATCCAATTTTGCACTTTATTTTTACTAAAAATATAATTAATTAAGATAAAATTTGACGATTACATGTTTTAGGTTACCAAAGTGGGAAGTAGTTCAAATCACAGGGCAGCGAAGTGGAATTATGCAAATTTAAGGATATTAAAGTGGAATTAGTCCAAATCACATGACACTAAAGTGAAAATTTTCCTAAGATTTATAAGTTCAATTCAGGTGAATTGTGCTGCAAGCTGAGGGTGGTGTGGCTCGTGTCCGCACCACTAGCTCATGTGTGTCGGGGCATGCAGGCTGGACTGGGGCAGGGTGGAACCGGACCGTGTTGAGGCAGGCTTGGTTTTATATTTTTTTTCATGCTCCAAGCGGGTTGGACCTTCATAATTGAAGCAAGGGCCCGACGGCACTAATTCTGAGACGGGTTGAGCTAGCCAAAATTCACTACATGTGTAAGGTGAGCCACACTTAGTTAACCCGCACTTATGTCCACCTCTAATTACTACTATATCATGAAGTTGTGTTTAAATTGCTCCAAACTTTAAATTATGGCTCCATCATGATTTGAATTTTCAATTAGGGTAAATATAAGCATATTTACTCATAACAATCAAAACATCTTGCTTGTGACGGACACTATCCGCCTCAAGCTGAAGACGGATAGTGCCCCTCTCATAATAAGACAAGTGGAAGTGTAAGTAGGAGAAAATGGAGCACCTCATGAATAATGTCACTTGTATATTGTGAGAGGACACTATCCGTTTTCAGCTTATGACAGATAGTGCCCGTCTTCAATGAAAATTTGTGCATAACAATTAAACAAGTAAGAACAAGATAAATAACAATCCTAAAACTGGACATATTAGAGGGCTATAGCTGGGCTATAGAGGAGGGCCCAATAAGAAAGTAGGTTCATAGGGTGTATCCTTGTAACGTGTTACAATGCTGCCCATGTTATGTCTGGGCCCACTCCAGTCATTCAAACAAGACTATCCTACTCAATCTTTCTCCCTATTTACAATCTTTTACTCTGTATAAACTAGACCTGGCAAACGGGTCAATCGGGTTGGGGTCGGGTCGGGCCAATTTGGGTTGGGTTGGGTTGGGTTAGTTCGGGTTTGAGATATTATCGGGTTAGTTTGGATCGGGTCGGGTCGAGTTGTTTCAGGTTTCTGGTGTTTTCGAGTATGTTGGCCGGGTCATTTTCATGTCAAAACGACACGGGTCAATTTGGGCCCGGGTTCATTTTGGGTCA
>JAOWBH010168896.1:0-10745 GCA_028566215.1 Silene coronaria
TATATTGATGCGGGATCTTGTTTGATTCGCCTTTACAAGTACATTAAAAATATCTAACTTTTATAATTTTTATAAATACGTAGCTAACAATATTTACCGCATAAAAACCGCGTTGGTAAACGTGAAAAAGCAAAGTGGTAGAGTAGAGTTGAATGGAGGAAGTATGTTTTTATAGTGCTATTAAACTCTCGTTAAGTTATATTGAAAAATACAATAACTTATACTGCCGTATTTGTGTTTTTTTTTACATTTTAAGTATAACTATATAAGCCGATAATCACTTAGTCTACATGTTCCGTCATTAGTACTCCATCCAATCCGGTGAATCAATGCTCAAGATACAAGAGAATACAAAAATGTCAAACTTGCTACTAATATCTACTAACTGTATTCAATTCATGTTATCTATATGGTAAATCTGCTTCTACCATTTACTAAAAGTTATTTCCTTCTAAATTACAATTCAATTTTCTCCGAGTTTCCAAATACTATACATAACATAAATTTGTTTCTATTGCTTGTTGATCGAACATAAATCACTTAGTCTACTTCATTCTAAATTATTCCAATTCAAATTAGTCATGGTCAGATTTGGACGTGACACGTTTTTGACGTTACTCAAAAAGTCTATAGCCGCAATTGAAGATTGAACACTTTATAACATCACACAGGATTTATAAAATAAAGATTGGTGTGGCTTAGTCAAATATTTGATGATTGATAATGTCATGTAACTCAGAATTGATGATTTTATGTTGTGGACTGGTTACTGTCCTTAAATTAGTATACTTCCTCTCCATACAACGTGTCACCTTATATATCACCACCCTAACCTCACCACTTATTAAAACCATTAGTCGGCCCCAAATTACATCCACTTTTGGTGGCTAATCGTTTTCATACATCCTTTTAACAATACGATAAAATTCTTATTTAAGACGGATGTATACATATTTTTATGAGTTAAAAAGGTCAAATCTTACAAATGAGACAAGATTACAATGCATAGAGATAAACAAAACAATATGATCCTTAAGGCTAGGTGTCACGGTCCGGTACTTTTGCCGGGTCATGATGCGCACCCTTGTATCAACTCACGACAAAAATGCTAGCGAGAGCATCAAGCACTAGTGTTTGTCAAGCACTAGGCATTCGTAATCGGTCTCGGTTTGTGTGTGTCGGAATCCTAGTCTCGATCATCAACGGTCGACACACACGTGCTTGTTAGAAAGTATGAAGGCAAGAGTCGTTCATAAGAAAGTAAGCAACAAGCAATATGAAGGCAATTAGGTGAGAAGCAGATTCATTGACTAGTACTCCTCATAGAAGCAAATTTGATATTATACAACTGGTAGCAGTGCACATTGAATGTGCAGAATAGCGATACGTTTTCTAAAAGCCAAAAAACGCATCTTAAACTAAAGACTAAGCTCCAAGATTCGGCACGCAGGAAGTAGTCTTGGAGTACTAATGAAATAAATATAATAACAGAAACGAAAATACATAAAGGCATAAAGGCAATCTAAGGGCTCGAATTGAACGGACCGCGCACGCATATTTTGCTTACATTTGCGGGTCCTTACACTCTCCCCCACCTAATCTGTTGCCGCCCTCGGCAACACAAAAATCTCGAATGGTGCTTGCGTGAGACATCCTCGGTGAGCTTTGGCCGTCCACATCGTCTTCGGAACAGGCTTTTGTACCTCGGCTTGGATACGAGCTTGTGACCACACAATGATCGGCTTCATCGTGCCTTCAAGGATTGGTTTGAGCTCCTTGACATAGAAGTTGCCGAACATTATGTCTTCGAAGTTAATCACTCGTCGGTTGTCCTTCAGGAAATTCCACTTCTCTGTGGCCCGAAGGGACCCTTCTTGTGATCTTTCTAAGTATCTGCTCCAACGCACCTTCATCTTGTCTATCGACACTTTAGCACCTGCATTCAAGTTTGGGTTAGTTCTCCAGGACGCCGAATCAGCATTTCGACGCGGCCCCCTATCGGTACGAGGCCTTCTTGCTTCAAACCAGGACGTCGAATCAGCACTCCGACGCGGCCCCCTAATGTCACGAGGCCTTCTTCCGTGAGCCTCTCGACCCACATGGTCCACCCCTCTCCGAAGTGGCAAAATCTCGTTTCGTCTCCCAGGCCACTCAGCCATGTAGTTCGCCTGGGTCTTGTTCCCAAGGGTAGCTCCTCGTTTCGGCGTTGGTATCACCCTCATTGCCGACATTCGTGGGATTCCATTGCCTTCATCCATGTCCGCAGTCTTCACCACGAAAGCCTCTTTTAGCAACATTGACCCATCACTTGGCTTCAACACTACTTCGGCTCTCTGAAAGAACTGCATCCCGAGTACTAACTTGAAGTCATCCAAAGTGATGGCAGTGAAATCGAGATCCCCCGCCCACTCGCCCACTTGGACTGCAACCTTCTTAGCCACTCCTTGGATACGTCTCATATTCCCGTTGACAGGCTTCAAATTGCCTTTCCCATCACTCAAATTCAGCCCCAACCGAGTGGCTTCATCTTTGGTCACAAAGTTGTGGGTGGCGCCCGAGTCGAGCAATGCTCGAGCTTGCCTCCCATTCACTATCATGTCCACATACATGAGTCCCGTGGGTTTCTTGGCGGGGGTTTCCTCTAGTTTCCCCATCGCACTTATCCTTCGAAGCGATCCCATTTGTGGTTGATCCTCATCATCGCTCGAGTCTTCGTCATACTCTTGATGATAGTCGGCCAATGCACCATCAAGACGTTCCTGAGCTTCTTTCGGCATGTTCTGTAACATCCCATTAAACTCTGCCTTGTTCGGACACTCCGCCATCTTGTGGGGACCCTTGCACACAAAACATGCAAACGGCTTCTTCGTTGTAGATGCAGCCGAATTGCCCACCTTAGAAGACGAACTCGTGGGTGAGCTCGCATTGCTCGCTGATTGAGCAGGGCTACCTTGTGAGCGAAACCGACTGTTCCCAACCGAGAATGAGCTTGTCAGCGGTCTTTTCCCATTATTCCCATACTGAGCTGCACCAACGTTTTCTGATGGTGCCACCTCTCGAGGTGCATCTCGCTCTCCATGGAAGTCGAGGAGCCTCTCAGCGGCCGAAATGGCTGAAGACAGAGTTTTGGGGTTCTGTCTCATTACCTCCTGTTGAGCCCACCTCTTCAATCCGTTGATGAATTCGAATGTTCTGTCTGTCTCGGTCATTTCGGAAATCTCGAGCATGCATGCTGAGAATTCCCTCACATAGTCTCGGATTGACTTGGTGTGCTTTACTTCCTTGAGCTTCCTCCGAGCAACAAATTCTGTGTTCTCGGGATAGAAATGGTCCTTCAAAATTCATTTGAAGTCGGCCCACGATGTCACAGTGAGCGTGCCCGCTTCGATTTCCTTGTACCTAGACCTCCACCACATCTTGGCGTCATCGGTTAAGTACATACTAGCCGTGTCGACCTTTGCATCTTCATCGAGCCCGCTTACTCGGAAGTATTGCTCCATATCGAAGACAAAGTTATCGACAGCTTTCGAATCCCACGCCCCATCGTAGGTACGAGGTTGAGGCGCCTTCACCTTCCGGGCCGCCAAAGATTTCCCGTCATTGGCCACGGCTTTTAAAAGTGTGGCGCAAGTGCTCTCTAGCTCCTCGATCTTTCGATGGAGGTGAGCAAATTCCTCTTCCCGGTCATCGGGGATTGCATCCCCGATCGCTTGGATCCGGGTATTCATCCCGTTCATCGCTGACTCGAGGCCACCAACCGTCTCTTCCATCTTCTCGAAGCTCTCACCCATTCGGATGACAATGTCCTCGAGCTTGGGAAGTTTCCTTTCGAGCAACTCTTCAAAGGAGTCCATACGTTTCTGTAAGACACCAACTCGGTCCTCATTATTCTTGCCCATTTTCTCGATTACGATGAAAAAATGCAGCTCTGATACCAAATGTCACGGTCCGGTACTTTTGTCGGGCCGTGATGCGCACCCTTGTCTCAAATCACGACAAGAATGCAAGCGAGAGCGTCAAGCACTAGTGTTTGTCAAGTACTAGGCATTCGTAATCGGTCTCGGGTTGCGTGTGTCGGGATCCTAGTCTCGATCATCAACGGTCGACACACACGTGCTTGTTAGAAAGTATGAAGGCAAGAGTCATTCATAAGAAAGCAAACAACAAGCAATATGAAGGCAAATGGATGAGAAGTGGATTCATTGACTAGCACCTCTCATAGAGGCAAATTTGATATTTTACATCTAGTAGCAGGAAACATTGAACGTGCAGAATAACGATATGTTTTCTAAAAGTCTAAAAACATATCTTAAACTAAAAACTAAGCTCCAAGATTCGACACGCGGGAAGTAGTCTTGGAGTACTAATGAAATATAAAAACAGAAACGAAAATACATAAAGGCATAAGGAAAATCTAAGGGCTCGAAATGAACGGACCGCGCGCGCATATTTTGCTTACATTTGCGGGTCCTTACCCTAGGCGTACCTCTATGATGGTATGTTTACGTGTAGTATTATGTCAGATAGTATGCTATTAGGTGATGCTCCTATTATTAGGAGAGCATTGTGTATTCTTATATGGCACATATCGTTTCTTTCAGTTTTGACGTGATTGAGTGAGACAGAGAACTCGGTGCACTCGACCGAGTGCCATTTAAATTGCCTTATGTTGAGCTTCTGGAGTGGACACACTCGACCGAGTACTGAGCACTCGACCGAGTGCTTGATACTCGATCGAGTGTACCGTCACTCAGTCGGATACAGTGGTTGTAGCGAGTGACATGATTATTACGCATTGTTATTAACTAATAGATTGGATATGTGCTTCTTACTAGAGATCTACTCATGTTTGAATTTCATGCTTGGGCTTGTGCGTGTCTTGTGTTCAATGTCTTGGTGCCTAACACAACGAATCTATTATGAGATATATGCTACTTGGCGGCGACGTGGCGATTTGTGTCATGTGGAATGGGTGATGGACGGTGGTATTAATAGAGGATTGAGTGTGGCGGCGACATGTGTATGTGGAGGATGTCACTATACGTATAAGCAAACATATTGGGTTGCATTTTATTTATCCATACACCTAACTGTTTACTTGCCACCACATTTGTCATAACCTGAATGTCCAATTGAATTAGGATTGTGTAGATAAATTATACCCCATGCTTTAAAATCTTAACTCGGACGTTTTAGCATTAACCAGTTGCATTGTTAGCTTCTTATTAAATTATGTCTACTCACGTGACAGTTAGCCGTAAAATTTGGTTCAACCGGTAAACTCATCTTTCCAAATGATTATGGTGACATCACCAATCAACCTTGAAGGTGAACTTCGAGGACGAAGTTCCTTTTAAGGAGGATAGATGTTATCGCGACAAGATTTTGTTAGTAACGCTCAGTAATCGCATTGTTATCACATTATATCCATGCATTTATTTATATTACTTTTTCACTTTCAGCATGCATTAGGTGTATCTTATGTTATTATTCTATGATTTTCTATGTTAACATACGTTCACGTTTCGTCCCTTATGTTATTAATTATTATGTGTACCTTATGTTAACACATGTTCCGTTCTTTATCTTATTACACTTTCTAGATAGAGTGGTTTATTCACCATGCATATGAAGGTGTGGTAGTAGGTAGTGATAAGGATGTTGACGACAGTCGCGTTTATGTGTAATGTGATACGTTTTTAAGGTATGATCTTATACACGAAATCTCGATTTATCGTTTGTTTTTGTGGGTAAGGAGCGAACTTCGAGGATGAGGTTAATTTTAGAGGGAAGATTGTAATACTCGTCACTTTAGAGTGCTCGTTGACCGACCTTTGACTAACCCTTGGCCAGGATAAGGACCCTGGTACGATCGAGGAGGAGAACTATTAACATCTTGGAGGAGTACTCGGCCGAATGGGTGTCACTCGGTCAAGTGCACTTGGCACTCGACTGAGTGCAGCGTACTCGGTCGAGTATGTTCAGCACTCGACCGAGTGCTTCGACGTCAGTTTAATATTTATTAAACATGGAGGTTGCGACCCGAGTTACTTCATTTCATTTTCTATTCTCTCCTGCCTAACCTAACAGCCTCTATCTCTCTCTACCCTCCCAATATATCCATAGATCTCACCTTAGGCCCTTACTCCGGGATGGAATGAGGCGTGGGAACGGAAATATGGGATCGGGTCGTTGTTATCGTCAGTGTCTAGATGACCTTGGTGGTGAGTTTGCTATCAATTCTCTATTGTCACCTTTACTCTTCTGGTTTGTGTAATAATAGGGTACTATGGATGAATGTTGTAGGCATCGATGTGATTAGGTACTAGCGTGATGTGATTATATGCTATGGCTAGAGGACTCGCGAAAGGTAGGGTTTCCCTACTCAGTTTCATCTTTGTCCTTGTTATTATTGTTGTGAATATTATTGTATTCGTTGATTGATATTGTTGTTGCCTGGTTGTGGCTCGATGAGTGTGGACACCGTTGAGACTGTGTGATGTTGTGATCGTGGAGCCATTGGGAGATGGACTTCACCCCTTAGATTCACCCCACGTGACTCCCATCACAAGGAGGATGTCCATATTAATGATCAGGGCTCGCTCGTTGCGATGAGCGGGGCTTAGGTGGGGATTGGCTGCGGTCCCCCACTGGCGGTGCGGATTACCCGTTGCGATGGGTAATCCACCTTTCTGATTTATGGAGTTGGAGGTGGATGTGACACTTATTTCTTTGTCTGCATTTTGTTGTTATTCGTTTATTTTGTATGATGTACTGACGTGTTGGTGTTCGTGTTGTGTTTTCTTTCTTATTGTGTCCTGTTGTGATACATTTGATATTGCCGACAAATGGTGAGCATTCGGACTTTCAGGTGTTTTCGTTATCAGCTTAGCTGTTGGGATGGGGCAGAGCGATTGTGGTCTAGTTGAGTTTGGCATCAGAGTCTTTGGAGTACTTCTCAGTTTTATGTATCAGTAGTATGACATATTGTAATCTTCTTCTTTCCACTTTATTGATGTATAAATTTATTAAATGTTTCATTATGGTTTCTAATGATGCTTACTACCTCGAGAAACCGAGATGGTGACGCCTTAGTCTATTGGGGAAGGTCTTGCTAAAGGCTCCTTGATAGGGTGGAGTGTTACATAAATCCTGTGAACTGAAAATTAGGGATTAATATATTGTTTAAGTTAATGAAGAAATGATTGGGTGGGTGCTTGGTTTACCATTTGGTGATGACGCCTTCGACTTTGAAGAAACGTGTTCAAGGCGTGTAGAGTTTAAGGAATTGAAGAAACAATATGAATGTTACGGTGGTGTCCCCTACAAAATCCTCTACAATGCATGCTTATCTAAGGTAAAAAAAATAGAGTAGTTTTCTTGCGGCATTTCATCTTTTATGCATTAGTTGTCCTTTTATGTAGTACTAAGAGCAATTACGCCAGTTTAAAGTTGCTACGAGCAGTTATTGATGATTATTTTTCTGAAAGTTGGAAATGGAATTGGTCTAAGTTCATTTTATAATGGATGGTGAAATATAATGGGCAAGGTACATTGAATGGTGTTTCAGGCTGTGCATTAGTCTTGATGGTAAGTGATTCTTTATTATATTTCAATTGTTTCAGATAATGACTATGGTCGTTAATTTAGCCTGAAACTTAGACATCATTGTGTATTGTTTCAATCACCTGTAATACTTGTAGATTATCTATCTTGATAGGTTGAAGTTCGAGGGTAAGGGCCATAGGTGGAAGGTTGATGAGATGAGCCAAGGTTGGGTGCATGGCAACAATCTGATGTTCAAAAGGCAATAACAGCTGATAGGTTAGGAGATTCAGAGGATCAGTGTGGAAGGTCTGATGTTGTCCGGGATGTCGTGTATGGGCGGCCTTACCCAATAGGTCCACGCTATTGTAGACCAAGGGTGGAATAACTTCTACGTCGTATAGTTTTATATCCTAGCAGAGGTGAACATGGGTTAGTGCATGAGCATTGTTAGGAGTTTTTGATTGTTAGTGTGGGTAGAACATAACATTTGTACATTGCTTTTGCCGAAATTATTATTTTGTAGGTACAGAAACGACGATATTTTCAATGACAGAGAAATTGAATTGTCGGTCTATTCTGTTCGTCGAGCTATTCTTGAAGAAGAATCCATTGGTGTAGAGGTTGTTGAAAATATTTTCCTTCTTCATCCGCTTTTTGTCGGAATTATTAATTACCATAACTGATTGTTGGTTGTTTAAGTGTTAGTAAATCATGTTTTCATTAATGTTTTACTAGGTTATGGAAGCGTTGAAAAGGGTAATCAATTATAATTTATTTATGGAAGATCTGACTAACACTCAGCACTACATTCTTTGTCCAAATGTTATGGTAAATTGTCAGACATATTCAACCTAACTTTGTAACGTACTTTCTTAGAACTACAGTTTGGTTCAACGTGGAGGGGGGGATACTTGAGATGGATGTAAAGAGCCGAGTCTGTCATAAAGTCATACCAAAACTGACCACCCTATTAATAGAATGATATAAGTAAGAGGTTTAAATTAGGTGAGACTACACATTTAAGCGCTTTTTTTTTAAAAAAAATTTCATATGTAATGTTTTTATTACTGCCTAACACGTGATTGTTTTATTTATGCCTGAACCTTCCATGTTTATTGGCAAGTTCCATGTTTTTGAATTACTTAATGGCATGTGGATGTTGTATGTGGTGAACAAGAGTAAAAAGCCAATACGCGTCAACAAGACAACCGCGGATTCAGTTGAGAACGCAAATGTTCATGAAGCTGTGGTAAGCAAGCGTTGTTAATGTGCTAATAAAACTTCGTTTATGTTATGTGCCACCAAAGCCTTATGAATGTCCACTATGATTTTCTTTTATGTTTTTGCAGAGAAGAACGTTAGACAAGGCAACGACGTTGGTCAGTGGCATTTCATTCAAGTGCAGTAAATGGTAGGTGAAGGTGAAGAAAGGAAAACCATTCGATGGGAATTCAGCGACTTACGTTGTGTACTATTTTCTTAAATTACTATATCCGTCTGATGAACTTGAAAAAGACTGTAAAATGTACCGTAAGTTTGTGTTGGGTATTTTGTTAGGTCACAGAAATAACGGTAGCACGTACATTATTAAGAAACTGATTGGAGAAATATGATAAGGAGATATGTACCGATTTGATGTAACTTTGTTTGTAAACACTTGGAATTACCGTAATGTATTTCCACGTAAAGACGACGTTGGTATTTTATGTATTACAGAGTGGTTTAAAATCCTATGATAACAAAATAGGACTTATTAGACCTCTTCATTTTAACTACCAATTTAATAATATAATTGAGTCTTTTTGCAATTTAAATAAAATCGAGCCATTTAGTTACCAATTTACATAAAATTGAAATGATACCTCTTCATTTTAATAACCAATTTACATAGAATTGAAATAACATCATCATCATCTCCTATGTGTGTGTGTGTATGTGTGTGTTCCTATTATCATTTGTTCTCTCAACCATCATACGTCCTTAACCAAAAAAATCTAAAAACCTAAAATAGAAGGTGTTAACCCAACCAAAAGAATGAGAATTTGGTGGGAACCCTGCTTTATCACTAAACCCAAACTTTATAAGGTTAAAGGATACAACAAGACATCACCCGTCTACAAAGTTGCTTCGTGCAAGGACCTTATCGTGTCATACAGCATCATGCTAAGATGCGATTTGGATACTAGAAGAAATGTTGCCCTGGCTTACAAAGCATGGGGCAATTTTGATACCATACGGAAGGTCGTGATGAAGCAAGAAAGTATATTCGTGCAGATTCAAATTTTTTTTGGGGGAGGGGGTCCTTGTTAATGGAAGGTCGTGATGAAGCAAGAAAGTATATTCGGAAGTGTCTCATTAATTAATCCCGACTCTTCCGATACTCGCATTCTTGTGCATGTCACGGGTGGTAAGCTTCCATCGCCTTCCATTTATTCCTTCAGCAGTTCAGCTCTAGCTAGCCGCAGTTGGGAACTTATTTTCTTTGATTTCCGTGGTAGGACCCTAGTTGGTGCAATTGGTGATAATGCCATCTTTTTTCTTAGCCTTAAATTTTTATTGAAGAAGATGAACTACCCATTACTTAGAAATTTTGAAGAATAAGGAGGAACAAATTAGAAAAAATGAAAGAAGAAAATAAAATGAAAAAGAAGAAGAACACAAGAAATAAGAGAGAAGTGATGAAATGGAGGATGAAGATTCAGTAATATTAGAAGAGACAATGTGACCCACAGTGACTTGTTTGCCAACCGGAAATATCAGGTCAAAATTGGGGTGGGTTTACTACAAGTTAAATGATGTCAAAGTTGAGATTTTTCCTAGTTAAACACGAGTTTGGATTAATATGAGAAGAGAGCCCTTAGTTGGGATTATTGTCATGAAATAACCCTAAAAAGAAAAAGAGATAGAAACCCATTTTTTTTGCATCATAAAACGACAAAACAATCTACAAACAATACTTCTGAATTATATCTTTCATTTTTAAAAAAAATTACATTTATGAAATTCGGATTATGTGACACTCCCGATTATCCGGCCAAGATAATCGAAGGTGTCACCATCTCGGTTGCCCGATGTAGTGTTTCAAAACTCCAACTCAAAGAACATTTTATTAATAAATACAAGTTTAGCGATTACAAACTAAATGAGTGAATAATAAATACAACTCGACTAGACTACAACCTCTATGTCAAGTCTAC
>JAOWBH010168907.1:0-10745 GCA_028566215.1 Silene coronaria
TATATATATATATATATATAGAGAGAGAGAGAGAGAGAGAGAGAGAGAGAGAGAGAGAGAGAGAGAGAGAGAGAGAGAGATGAGTTCTTGTGAGTATAGTGTTTTAAGGTGAGTTTGTCCTCACAAATCTCAGCCATAAGATTCTATTAGAGATCAATGACTGATATCTAATCTCGCAAATCATATATAAACGCCTTTACCTACGTTTTTCACTCATTTTCTTTATTTTGTTTCTCTCTCTAGATCAAATTAGTTTCTCACTTCGCTCTCTTCCATTACTCCACTGTTATTCTACAATGTTCATATATTTTCTCTACCAAATTCATTATATTTTCTACAGTATAAGGTACTCTTATGCTTCTCTCTCCTCTTATTCTTCATTTATGCTGTTTATTTTATGTTTTAATGCATAATTTTCGAATTTTCTCTTCAATTTTCTCCTCAACTCTACCTTCTCTCCTAAAATCGACCTCAATCTCTCTGAGTCGACTCACCGACTCTCTGAACTCGACTCTGAATGTTCTTAATTGATTCACAAGCTCGCTGAACTGACTCGCCGCCTCGAAGGCGTAGTTCCTTTGTTACGGTTCATCTTATGATCAAATTAATGGCGCTTTTCGACATGTTCGACATCGATTAGATGATCTTAAGTCCGCATCCTCTAGTTCCGTCTTGAAATCAGGTACTTTTATGAATTTCTGTCTTATTTGATATTATTGATTATTTAATTACTTAATTATTTGACTTATGTTAAATATAGTGTTTTTTGTTGCGTTTGTAGATGGAGGAGGAGAGGATATGGTGGCGGAGGAGTTGTCGGCACTTACGCAGGATATTTCTAGGGTTGATAATGAGATGGTTAGGGATTATGTTGGTGAGTTGATGAATGTTATCTTGATTTATTAGAAAAGCGCATTTTCGTGTTTTTTGTATGATATTTGATAAACGATTTTGTGTTTTTTGTTGTCAGAGTTGTTGATAATGCAATTTACATTGTTTACTATGATGATTATGATGCAGTATCCAGCATTTTGAAGCCAAGCACAAGCACAATAATTTGACGTGTTGTTCAATGTGGTGCTCTTGATATCACTGATCACTGCAGGTTTTACTTTTCACTCTTCTGCAAGCATTGCCTTGTTCTTCCCCCTATTCTTCCCCTTGACATTTCTTGTGTGTTTTCTATGTTGATCTGCATTGTCCTAACTCCTAAGTTGATGTTTAATGTCTCATATGAATAAAACTTACTAATTATTTATAGGTTGGTAATATAATAGAGTTTGTCAGTAGCATGGGGTTCTGTAGATAATTGTTAGATGTAGAAGGCATCAGAATCGAAGTTTGGGTTCGGTTCAACAATCTGATGTATTCACCCGTCATTTTCAGTATAACTATGCATACCGGCATAGTTTCTACATTGAACAATGTAGGATATTACCTCTTTGCCGCTATACTAGATATATATATGCGGAAGTAGCAGAATAACCGAGGGTTAGTAATCTTAGTATGTTAAAAATAATCTCGGCATGCTTTAGAATTTCAACTTGAAACCACGAGTTTATTCCCTCTTGTAAATAGTAATAAAAACTGTTATGATGTTATGTGGTTCTCTGAAGGCAGTTTAAAACTGTTACAGTATTATTTTCTGTGTACACTCTAATCATGCTTGATTAACTGATATTGAGTAATTTTCTGCTTTTTTCTCATCTACCGAGAATTGACAGTTTAAGTGACTCATCCGAAATAATTTTACCTAGGGGTCCGCTTTGTTTCATCACAATGTCATACCCATCCCTTTAATTGTCCATTCCCTCGAATAGGAGCTGCCAGAACAACCCGCTTGTGCTGGCAGACGAATAGACATCGTCGTAGATGAGGCGATAGAACTGATCTGTCAGCTTGGGTGTAACCCTGTACTTTGTATGATTTTCCAAACTCTGCAAATATATCTGGTTTTCTAAGTATGTTTTGAAAATCCTCGATGTGTTTATCGACCAATTGCTTCAGGAATGCTAGCTGGGCACTGCCTGGTGCATTCTTGAGCCTATATGGAATTGTAGTTGAGGAGATGTGAGCTAACTTCTTCCAAAACTCTGCATTCTTGAACAATGTAGAATACTATTGCTGTACAAAATTTGCATAACTCTCAGGAATCAATTATTAAATTTTGTTTTACCAAGGAGGATGGTTTTTGTAATGAATTGGAAAGTTATAAGCTGTACAAAATAAGGATGGAGATATGGCTGTCAACCGATAAAGCCTGAAACAAGTCGAACAAATCAATTAAAAGGTAGCGCATTGCTGAATATTGACTACTGTATTGTAAAGGATCTCTTTAATATTTTAAATGAAAGAAAATGCCTCAAATTTGTAAATGGTGAAAACCGTAATGCAGCAAACCAGAGATTTGTTATTTTGGTGTCGCTTTGATGCCAATTCTCGCTCAGTAACTCATACCTTTAGCCCGTGTATGAGGAGACTTGTATAACTAAAAACTTGGTGTTGCAGATAACGATAAGAAGTTGACGTATAAGGAGAGAAAGGTTAGTGTTGATGTCGAAGAAACGGACGACAATGCTGCTTTTTATTTCACACTTGGTTGCGGGAAGTTGCAAAAGAGGACCATCCTGAGAGTTAAGATACAACCATGGAGGAAAAAGAGGGTGTTCTCGAGTTTAAGGAGGTTGAAAAAGAGGACCCACCTGAGAAATTCCAACGGATAACCAACAACTTAACTGCATGGTCAGGCTCACAAGGACATTGTGTGTATGATATCTCTCTATCTCTCTTTTCTGACTCGTGTAACTGCTGTTCGTTTCTGATTTTAGAGTTGCTATATGTGATCTCCTTGATCAAATACCCGCAGTTCTCAAGGTTCCGGATTGATTTCAGAGTTGCTATATGTGATCGCTTTTTTAATGTCTTTTCATGATGTAGTATGTACTTCTCTTAAGCAAACTAGATATGGATACTTCATACTTATCTCATATTTGTGTGTTTTCAATTTTAGTGAGGTTGGTAATGGATACTGGGATTCATGGTTTATTCCCCTTGAATTCTTGTTATTTTTATTTGTTTTGTGATATAGGATCTTGTAGATGGCACACATGCACATTAATCATCTTTTTTTCAATTTCACATTATGTTCAAAATGTTTTGATTATTACTTACTACTACTAAGGAAAGTAATATTTATTTATCGTTGTATTAAAGGCTATTAGCTCAAATGGGAGAGCAATGTTGCAATTTTGCACATAGGTATGAGTTCGAATCCCATATAGCCTTATTAATGTAACAATCAAGTGACTAGAATTTGTTGACGTAAGAGATTTGTGTATCCGGTAGCTATATTATGTGTATCCGGTAGAATAACACCGGAATAACGGCAGAATAACACCGGAATAACGGCAGAATAAGTGAATAACAACATAATAACACCGGAATAACAGCAAAATAACACCCGAATAACAGCACAATAACAGCAAAGTACTGGAGCAACAACACAATAACACCAGAATAATACTCGAGTAACACATGCTAAAAAAATAGTACAAAAAAATTGGTAAAAAAAAAGAGCAACACTAGAATAACAGGTGGTAACACGAAAAAAAAACACAATAACACCAGAGTAACACGTGGTTAAAAAAAAAAAAAATGGTAAAAAAATAAAGAATAATGGAATAATAGGTGGTAACACAAAAATAATAAAAAAATAAAAAATAAAGGTAACATAATGAGAAAATTAGAGTAACATTAGAACATAAGAATAACAATAGAATAATATGTGAGGACCAACTCACCGTAAGAACCCAACTCACGAGATCCCGCCTCTATATATATGTGAGGATCAACTCATCGTAAAGTTAATGAACGTCCCCAAAGATATCTCCAATAGCACATACAGAGTTGAAGGTGGGAATAGGAGACCAAGAGCAGATTGCACACTAAATCATTTTCCTTAGCAACTCCTTTTATATTGTAATAACCATCTGATAAGGGGATAAGGGATAACTATACCCAGTACACATCGGTGAAGAACTGAATGCAATCATGCCGAAACAGCTTGTAATCTAGGGAGAAAAAATTCAGTTCTTAAGATCCAATACCCATCAGACAGTACCAAATACCATCGAAATTTGAAATTCGAATTATACTTATGTCATAAATGTCGATAATGAAAATATTTCCACAGTATGGTTGTGAACTGCAGTTGACAAACACCAACAATAAGCCCTCAAATTGTGTTGAATACCTATAATAGCGTAATCCTGCATTAAACACCAGTCAACCCAACTAAGGCTGCCATAATCTGATTCCGACACCAGTTGACATCTCAACCTCAGGTAAATCCTAGAAAAAGTAATCCACCTTGTCACTCCTATAAACATGTGATACAAATTTCAAAACATAAATAAGGTCATATATGCAGAAAGTTAGTAAACTAGACACACGTGAAACACATCACATAATGAAGGCAGTCCAAAACATAGAGCCGTCATTCTACACAACATTTTTAAAAATGTCAGAGCGCGATGACAAGAATAATTTAATATTTTTCAGACATACACTATCAGTGAGATGAGCATTGCACAACCCAATACAAAACATGTACAGATTATTCAATCTTATCTTAGTGATGACAAGTGACACATAACACGCTGAGTGTTTGCGGTTATAAAATTAATTTCAAGACTTGAGATATTGAGGCCAGTAGTTGAAGTTTTTACTGTTAAAAAATCATCCATCCTTCTAACCTTACACGATTGGCACACATAATCCGAATCCTCAGACAGATTACTCACAGGGACAAGAACAGTGAGAGTCAAAGAATTGTGAGAATCTGTTCAGAGAATAAGCAACAATTTGTTTCTCCAAAACTACACTACATCACTACCTCTAGGATCCACTTACATATTGTTAAGTCTACGGAGACTATAGAAAAACATCACGTCCGTCCCAAATTTAAATCTAGTGTTTGTCACGTTTGATTCATATAAAGTTCCGAACAACTATCTTCTAACTATCACTTAAAAAAAGGAAATTCTAGCATATCTCCAGAAAATACCTGGACTAGAGGATTTACATACTGGGTTAGTAAGCCGAAATAATGCACTTCAAATTTCAACCAGATGCATAATATTTTTGGATAATCAAAACATAAATGTTTGTTACCAAATGTGTGCTTACCTCGTCTTTAATCCCAACATATTTCTGAGGTTGCATTTCAAAGTCTATTGCTGCTAATCTGCTATAAATACTCCATTTCAAACGAAGTCTAATTCTGCGCTTTGCCTGCAAACATTATATTTACATGATAAATTGACACAACCAAGCCGATGACATACAGAGTCAATGGCCAGAACCAACAGTAAAACTCATGGCAAACCTTCGGGCAAATGTTGGGGTGTCTGACTCTGTTGGAACAGTCGGATCATCTCGATAACCTTCATATCCCAAGAACTACCTCTACATCATTTATGGGATTAGCTTGTTGAAGACCTTAAAGGGAAGTATGACTTACAATTAATAATTAAGCTGAAAACCAGTTACCACTCACCGGGCATGCATCCATATCTAAATTCATTTGCATATACTGCCTTTGCTAAACCTAAATCAGTTGTGCCTAGTTTGATCTCATATTTACATCAAGGTGAATTTTTCAGTACATGGTTCATAATTCGAACAAAAATATCAAAACAAATTGCCTAAAATGAAAAATTATATGCAATATGTTCAAATGTGGTCTGTGGACCACTAAATAAGGACAACAATAATTTTAAAGGATAGAAAGTTTATAACAAGTGAACAAGATGTCGAAGCTATGTCGACCATCAATTACTAGAAGTCTAGAACGGCTTGAAAGAATAGAACAATTAGTTTCTTAAAAAACATGGTTTTCATTCAAGGTTTAAGATTCATCTGCTGCGGCTCAAATATAATGAATTTTTTTATTTGTACTATACTAACTATACTAGACAATGGAAGTTATCTGATCTTGAAAAAGACGGAAATATAAATATATAAATATTGAATTAAGCAAAAGTAAGCACAAGCAAGGGCTGTCAAGGGGATTGAGCTAGCTTTGACCTTGTATATTATATTATTATCAGTAGTAGGTCAAAGTCGAACAACGAAACCACTTCAGTCTTAAAATCCTCAAACCTGGTTTCAGATTCCCTGTTCGCGAATCGTACAATCCAGTAGCAATTGGCTTGAAATAGCCCGGTTTTTGTTCCTAAGGTCTCTCCTTAATTTAAGAATAAGCTCAGAAGGATCGGACCCTTATTTCATTTCTTTTATGTATATTTTTGGTAAGCTAGGATCAAGGGTTGTAAACAACTTGGCTGGGGTAGGGAATTTCCTTTGCTCGCTCCATATGATAGGAGATTAAGAAACTGGCTAAGCCAGATACCTATGCTTATCATGTGAGTGAAGGAGCCCTGCCTATTCATAGCAATTGATCTTAAATGTAAGGGTTTATAAAATATACCTTTACTTTTTCATCAGGGATGCTCACTGCTGTGAGTGACGCAGACTTCTCCATTGCAACAAAACAAAGAACCTGCAAAGTGTTAAAATCTGTGGATCACCAATAAGTGAAATAGCTACACTTAATCTCCTTTTCATACCACAATTTGCTCTAACAGTGTGATACATAATTTGTTACTAGTTCATGGAATAACCATACAATCTAAACTTAAATCAATTCATTAATTATTCAAGCAACTGTGACTAATCGGTACACTAAGCTATCTTATTCGTAGCCCAGTAGCAAAAAAAAGGCAAATTCAACACAAAAAATATCTACTGAAATCATTAATTTACAAAACGCATTCAGCACTAGTAACGAATGCATTAACTTGTACGAAATAAATAGTATTATCCATTTAATTTAACCACTGAATAGCCATACTACGACTATAATTTAACCCTAACTCTGATTATAATCCAAAATCTCCAATTTTCACAAACCCTAAACATTGAACTACTGATTTGAACAACCAAAATCATTTTTATAGTCATCTTCAAATAACCAAAAATACATTAAATAAAACCGAAACACAAATCAATTTTGTTTATTCGAATTCGAAATATGCGAAAACGATTATATTAGGGTGTACCTTTCAAATGGATAAAAGAAGTTGGACGCTGTTCATAAGAGAGGAAGGTCGACAGTTGAGAAACGGGAGCCGATGGCCGGTGGTAGGTGAGAGAGACCGTCGTGGTGCATGGTGGAAGTTGGTGCATGGTGGAAAGGGGTCGACGGTATTGAGAGGGATGAGGGAGAGAGTGAGGATAATGAAGGGATTTGGGCCGGGTGCACACTTTTTCACGGTAATAATCAACTAAATACGGAAAATATGGGCAATACACAAGAAGACCCCTTTGTTGTGCTGCAAAATTCTGTAAGTGGGGCCCTCTAGATAGCTTAGCAAGGGTAAGGTTTGTAAATTTCCGTGGCTCTGTATATTCAATCCGTGAATTTATATGAACCCATTTGGGCTGGTGAGAAATTATGAAGGCATATTTGACGGGATGAAGGAAGGGGCGTATTGTTTTTCTTCTTTTATTAATTCATTTTTTATTTGTCACGTTTCGTAAAAAAAGTGCCTCATTTACTTGTATTTGCTACGTTTTTTTTGCTAAACGCCTCAAATAACTTTGTGTGTTTAAAAAAATTATTAAATTTTATTCTTATTTGTTGCAGTTAGACAAAAAATGCGTCAAATGAAGAGCCTCAAATTATCTACTAGTGATTGTTCAGCTTTCATTGAGTTCATCATTTACTTCTTTTATCATCATGTTTAGTTTAGATTACCTTGTTGTTATTATTGTTGTTATGTTTCTCATGATGATTAGTGAGTAGTCTTCTAGTTATGGTTAGTGGGAGATTAGAGGAATGATTAGAAGGTAGATCCATGCTTAGTGAGTCCAATAATTTGATTAAATATTGTGGTTTCAACTAGTGCACATAAGATGTTTGATGAAATGCTTGTTTGGCCAAGTTGTATGATTCTCTTTTTGTTCAACACTTTTATAAGATCGAGAGCCTTAGGTGTGTTAGACCATGTGCTATGCTAGTATAGTAGGTAGAATGGGTATACGCGAGAGCTAACCCGACTCGACCTAGGTAGGACCGTAAGATCAAGAGCCTCGGCCCATAGTTCGACTACAACCATAATTCAATTTAGACTCACATGTGTAGACTCCTTTGCTCACTTCAATGAACCCATGGCACCCTAGTTGCTTTCCTTTGATTGTTTACATTCTTATTTTTGTTATTTATTGCATTACTTAGCTTAGTTTACAAACCCAAACTTAATTTGTGACAACCCAAGCGTTACTAGATTTAGATTGAGCATTTTAGATACAACTGTCCTATGGATCGACCTTGACTTACTTGCTATGCTAGTTTATTGAGTTAATAAATGTGTTTGGTGAGTTGACGACGCACCAAAATAACGTCGTTGCCAGGGACGGTGTTGCGTGTTTGAATTGTTCTTGTGTCTATTTTTAGTTTTGCTTCTTCTTGAGGGATCTTGGTTCCTTGGGAATTTTGTTTGTTGTGTTTAGTTTGTTTGCTTTGTGCTAAAAATGTCTACATTCACTTTCTATCAACTTGGAAATGAGTCATTTGACAAGTACCTTGCAAGATTTAATGATTACATGACTTATGCTAGGTATCATGGTATTGTACTTTCTACTTTTAAAGCATGTTGTGTCCTTTGTGATGGCATGAATCTTGAAACCCTTAACTTAGCTATTCACTTGAGTGGTGGTAGAGTCTTTGAGATGAGTTGTGAGGAGTTTTGGGAGTTTGTTGAATTCATGTCCAACGAGTATTTGATGAAAGGCATACATGACATGATTGAAAGTGTTAGGGAAGATATGTTGGAGATGATAAAAACCACATTTCAAAAGTTCATTGAGGAAGACTATGATGTGGATGAGATTTGTGAGGATGAGACACCTTCCTCTACCACTAAGCCTACCTATTATGTGACGAAATTTGTCCCTCCTTGGGAAGATGGTGTAGTAGATGAGGATAGTGATGATGATGAGGAGTATATTATTGATTGTGAACCCAATACTTTGATCCCATTATCTCACCCTTCTTGTGTGATAATGAACCCACCTTCCATGGAATTTGATGTTAATGGACAAATCGAGAATGAGATGGAAGCGAGCTTGAATGAGAACTCATCCTTTGAGGTTAACATGTTAGTGGGAGACATGTGTTGAACTTGGTGAGCCTTGTATTGACAACCCCTTTGATAGCGGTCCTCGTTGGGATGAGGAAGTTGATGACCTTTGGAAACCCCAAGTAGATGTCATTGAAATCACCTTAGATGAAAGTGAAAGTACTTGCCTTGAGTGTGATGATTTTGACTATTTGGAGGATGAAGTTTCTGATAAATTGGAATATGCTTGGAGTGAGGAAGAGTAAAAGGAAGAGTGCGTGGATGTTGGAGAATATTTGCTTAAATCTTATGAGGACAACCCCTTTGCTAGTGATCCTTGTTGAGATGAACCTCTCACTTCCATTGACCGCTCATGTTTTGACCTTCTAGCCCACGCCTATGAGCATGTTGTTGAGGAAAGAAAGGAACTTGGTGAAATGGATACCATTCCTTTGGATAATGAGTTGGGTTTTGACGAAGGTCAAGAAAAGAATAATGATGTTGAATGGTGGAAAGACAAGGAGGCATGTGTTAACAATGGCTGTGGATTGGTTGGCTAGTTTATGTGGCATCTTACTTGAGTGTTTATAAGTGCACTATTTTTTTGGCACTACATTTGCCTCTTTGTAGGTCATGCCCAAGCATTTGACCACCTCTTGAGGGCCTTAAGTGCCATTTATGTTCGGTTCAAGTGAACACAAAAATGATGAGTTTGGTGGAGTCCTCCTTATAACCACCATTTGTAAGATATTCTATCCTTAACTTTGCATTTGCTTTACTTCAATTCCATTCGTTTCATTTGATTGTATTTGAAAAAGTTTTTGCATGAGAGATGTGAGGCAGGGTACTCTCACTTGTGTTTTGATGTTGTATCGAGGGCGAAATTGAAGTGTGGGGAGGTTGAAAGTGCATCTAGGGCTAGATGTGGCATCCCTCACTGTTGGAAAAAGTGGAGCAATATTACCGTAAATAATATTACAATATAAATATGATAATACAAATGATAAATTAAATAACAATAATATAAAAGAGAGTAGAGAAGAAAGAAGTAGCCTTGGTCGAATCGCGATATGCTCTTTCCTAATAGATATAACGCCTCCACTATCTCACTACCATTTTAATCTTTCTTGGGGTGACCGGTTCAAAACTAAGAGAGTCATGGTACGAATTAACGGCGCCTTATAAACCGCACTAAGAGGGGTTCCTAACAGTTTCTACCCGGGGTTCATTTTATTTAGACTCATCCTAAATTCATTATTGTTCATTGGTTAGGCCCGAGGATCGTTCGCTCTGATACCACTTTGTAACACCCCCATTTATGAAGGAGCCTGTAATAACCCGAATTTCCGTAACTGAATACTCGACCTGGTGCTGCTGGTACTCGACCTAGTGTTGTTGGTACTCGGCCTAGTGCTTTGTCTACTCGGCCTAGTGCTTTGTCTACTCGGCCTAGTACTTTGTCTACTCGACCTAGTGCTTGGTCTAATCGGCCGAGTAACTTTTCACTCGGCCGAGTAACTTTTCACTCGGCCGAGTAAGGTGACCGAGTGACTTTTGGACAGA
>JAOWBH010168918.1:0-10744 GCA_028566215.1 Silene coronaria
AGCATGAAAATCGAGATGAAATTCACGACAGAAGAGCGAAAACAGAGTTTTGCGCCTCTATTTTCTCACGGTTGTCGCGACTCAACTCTTGGGTGTTTAGGGTTGTTTTTGCTTCCAGGATTCTGGGTAATTGCTAAGGATTGCTAATGGTGGAGGCAGGAGTGTATTTATAAGGAGTTTGAAGAGGTTGAAATAGGGCAAACGAATGGAAGAACAGTTCGGTCTCAAGAGGGTTTGGCTGCAATTTTGAGTGGATTTCGTGGGGAATTGGGCGAGGTTAGCTAGATAAATTGGAGGTAAAGGTAAGGGAAGGGTCTAGGCTAGGTGGTTAGCTTGAATAAGAAGGGTTTGAGTCGGGTTTGTGGGTTGTTTTAGCTGCGAAACACAGAGGATGTGGCGTGGGGGTATGAGCTGATTTGGACGTGTTTTTGGTGAGGAATATTGAGGGGATAAGGATGGCTACATGGGGATACGAGCTTGGGATCATGGGGGAAGGAATTGGGTCGGAGTTTGCATCGAAATTCGGGCCAAAATCGAGTTAAAAACGAGCTTGAAATCGCGCACAAAGTGAAGAAGAACATCCTACCGAAAGCTACTAGCCTAGGCTGTCCAAAGCCTACCTCTTGCAATACCCATCGTCCTAGAAAGCCAAGAGTATCTGAAAGGAAACCCAGAAAACATCAAAGAACTCTTTGATCTAGGCATGACTTATGACGAAGCTTTGAAAAGACTATCTTCCCAAGACAAGCTACACCCGATAGGTCCGACTCCGGATCCACCTCTAAAAAAACAAGTAAACCTTTGGAAAGGCATATCATATTGTTAATACCACCAAGGTAGAGGCCATGATACAGAGGAATACTTTTGTCAAAAGCATATCATACAAGATATGATCGAGAGTGGCAAGATACCATTACCACCTCTTATTGATCAAACCAAGAAGATCGACCCTCTTGGGTCTACCATCATTGGCCAAGATAAAAAGCCGTCTTTTGATTGTTCTCACCTTCTCTCTCCATTTAATGATGAGGAGATCCATGTCATAGAGGAAGATGGTATCCAAAGCAGAATACTCATGCTTTCCGTTGCCATCAATAATTCATTTTCCAAGCTAGAAGGAGCTATCAAGGACATAAACACCCAACTTTTCAACATGGAGAGTAAGTTCACCACGCTTTAAGACCAACTTGTCGAAATGAGTAAAAAGGTCGACGCGAAACTTCCCAAGAAGAAGGGTGTCCAAACAAATCCTAAAAGTAGCAATTCCAAAGAGAAGACAACAATAGATACGCATTTCTTCTCAAGTTCTTCCCATGCTACACATCCTTCCTATCTAGGAATCAGAATTGTCAAAGGCAACCTCATGGAGCCTTCGCCAAAGAAACCTAAGAATCCACCAAGGTCATTTACCAATCTAGGCATACCTTATGCTTTAGCCTTGAACAAGCTGACCTCTCTAGGTCTTCTACATCCTATCGGTCCGACTCCTGATCCAACGCAAGAAAAGAAGACCAGGTTTTGGGATGACAATTCATATTGTCAATATCATCACGGCAAAGGGCATGATACCGAGAATTGCTACAAACTCAGACATGTCATACAAAATAAAATTGAAGATGGGAGGATTTCTGTCTCGCTCCTAACTAATTCAGACACAGAAATAGGGCAACCTCAAAGATCATTCACCCATCAAGATGATGAACATTTTGCCAATCATTTGGTGAAAAGAAGAAAAACCGATTCACAAATATCCGATCGATCTGAAGAAGCGTCATCAGTTGATAATGTTATCAGTTGTCTGAAGAAGCGTCATCATATGCTTAAAACTGAGTAAATCATTTCCTTTGTGATGTAGGAGCATAGTTAATTGATTAAATTCACTCAATGAACATAATATATTGCAGTTTTGACTTTCACAGACAGAGTCCAAATCGAGAACAGACGCAACGAGGGATACGCCTCTTCCAGAGGGTGCATCACCTACTGCGCTTGTTCTGGGTTGGCTTATGCCTCTGATCAATGATCATCTGGTTTAATTCGTATTATCTATCTATAATCGACTAATATATGCTAATGTCACCTAATTATTACGTATTTTGAATATTTCATTCCTTTTATTTATTTTACTTCTTTTATTTATTTATTTTATTTCTTTTGATTCCTTTAATTCTCTTAATTCTTTCAAAATCACTTTTTGGCATCCTTATGACATGAATGCACTATATTTGTATTTCATTTGTACTTCTATTTCTTTTATACCTTATATTTTGTATCATTCACATGTAATGAATCTAATCCCAACTTCGACCATTAATCTTATTTGCTAATTCACCGACGTAGTAATACTTTCACATGTTAATCTATTGGATGTTGCATATCATACATTTAATCAACAATATATCGGGTATAAACGACGTTCCCAATCATTAGTAGAGGACGCAAATGAGGCGAGCGGGATTAGGTGTTCGATTAAAGAGCTTCCTAATATGTACCCTCACCCCTTACTTGGAATCTCTGTGAACATCCATTTTCGCGGGCATTACGAGAGTCATTCTAGACATAGAATGCTAAGGGTGACGAATTCTTGGTGTCTATGTCACTACACTGTGTCTTGACATGACATGAAATATTCGAACGGTTCTAATTTTCCACAAAAATTGGTGGCGACTCCTTAAATGCAGGCTTGTTCAACTTTCACTGGTTTCAAAGCCTTTCAAATCAGTTACAACCCATGACGTGCTTTGTTCGCAAAGTTCCGTGGGGATAAGTGCCGCCGCTTTATCGCGAATACCGAACGTGCAGGTGCGCGCGATGCAGGTGGCTTGGTCCATAGTTTGGTGACTCCGCTGGGGATGATATGTTAGACTTAGTCTGACATTACCCGTGGTGAAACTTGAACATGGTTGGGAAAATAGTTGATACAAGACAATTGTTGATTCTCCTTATTCGATCTTCTTAGATCATTTTATCTTGTATTCCTAGGCTCTTAACCAACCCCATCCGACCAATTGTCCTGTCTTAATGGCACAAATTCTTATTTGTTCCTAGTAGATGGATAGCAATTGATGTCAACCACACCGCGATGCTTACTCATGTTTGTATCAAGAGCTTTTACAACTTACGCGAATGGAACTAGAAACCGACATTACTCATGTTTAGTTCGGACCTCTCCACAGACCGGGGTTTAATTGCTTGGTGTGGCAACCACCCTTATAAACCAAAACCGGTAACTATCATTTTGCATACCGTATTAATGCCTATTTGAATGTATACATGCTATATGTTTTTTGAGTTAGTCACATGTCTTAATATATCACATTTGTAAACCAAATAATGTCAAAATTTTCTGTAAAACCAAATAATGTCCAATAAGTTGTAAATAAAGATCCTTTTCAAATTTTCTAAAAAAAAATAAAAAAAAAATCAAAACTTCAAATTTCAAAAAAGAAAAAAATGAAAAAAAAAATCCTCACAAATATAAATTTTTGAAAATTCTAAATGTAAAAAGAAAATATATAAAAAAAACGTTTCTTTTATGTAAAACAAAAATCAATTTTCAAAATGTACAATTTGTAAAATAAGTGGGCTCTATTTAGTTCAAATCCAATTAGGTTGAATTCGAGTCGAAACTTCGCCGGGTCATAAACACGTCTTCCCTTGCAATTTGGGTCGTCAAAATCCGAGTCAAGTCCAAAGGCATCACGCCGTCAACTTGAACTCGCTTTCCGAGTCAGTTAAGATCTAGATATTTATGACACCACGAGTTGCGCGACCGAGACCAACTCACGAGTCTCTAGAGGCCTCACTTTCGAGTTATGAACCGACTCCTAACCCCCTAGGAGCACGCTCTGGTTACATACGTGTACCCGAGCCTAAAATCGAGTATGAAACACATGTGTTGTCCAACAGCGTCACGCCATCATTGAACCCTACAAACTCGTTAAACGTCACTCCCTCAAAGTCAACACTCGAGTCTAATTGTCAAAGTCAAACACCGTGAGTTTAAACATGAGAAGTCAATCACGACATTTCCAGAACTCACAATCCGAGTCTAGTTATCATGTCTTGTCCTCGTGTGTGTTCCTTCGTGTACCCTTTGTTCGTTGCCTTAGTTTGCGTGATCCCATGCCAAACCGAGTTGTAACGCTCGTTATTCCTGTCGAGTAGGAATCCTGCAAGTTCAATTAATCATCAACAAAATCACGAAGCGTCTCAAGCCACTACCATCGTGTCTGTCCACGAAGTTTAAACGTTAAACTTCAAGCCACGAACTTGCGCCAACAATCTACGATCGAAGATTTGAGCATTCACGTCCTCACTCTTGAAAATGGGACGGTGAACAAGAAAACTCCACCTAAAGCTGCTAGTCTAGGCTGTTCAAAGCCTACCACTTACAATCCCGTCGTTCTAAGAAACCAAGCACAACTGAGAGAAAACCCGGGAAACATCAAAGGGTGTTATTTGATCTAGGCATGACTTATGCCGAAACTTTGAAAAGACTATCTGCTAAAGATAAGCTACATCTAATATGGCCAACTCCAGATCCACCTCTAGAGAATCAAGTGAACCATTAGAAGGGCAATTCATATTGCCAATACCACCAAGGTAGAGTCCATGATACAGAGGAATGCTTTTGTCTAAAGCACATCCTACAAGATATGATCTAGAGTGGCAAGATACCGTTACCACCTCCGATTGATCAAACCAAGAAGATTAACCCTCTTGGGTCCACCATCATTAGCCAAGATAAAAAGCCGCCTTTTGATTGTTCTCACCTTCTCTCTCCATTTAATGATGAGGAGATCCATGTCATAGAGGATGATGCCATCCAAAGCGGAATGCTCATGCTTTTCGTCACCATCAACAATATGTTTTCCAAGTTAGAAGGATCTATCAACGATATCCACACCCGACTTTCCAATATGGAGAGTAAGTTCACCGCACTACAAGACCAACTTGCCAAGATAAGTAAAAAGGTCGATGCGCGACATCCCAAGAAGAAGGGTGTACAAACAAATCCTAAAAATGACAATTCAAAGAGAAGGCAACAACATGAACACATTTCATCCCAAGTTCTTCCCATGCTACACATCCATCTTATCCAGGAATCAAACTCGCTAAAGGCAACCTCATGGAGCCTTCACCAAAGAAACCCTAGAATCCACCAAGGTCATTCACTAATCTAGGCATACCTTATGCCTTAACCTTGAGCAAATTAACCTCTCTAAGTCCCTCCAACCTATCGGCCCGACTCCTGATCCATCACCAGAAAAGAAAACCAGATTTTTGGATGGTAATTCGTATTGTCAGTATCATCAAGGAAGAGGGCATGATACCGAGAAATGTTACACGCTCAAACATGACATACAAGATAGAATTGAATATGGGAGGATTTCTATCTCACTCAAAACTAGTTCAGGCACAGAAACTGGGCAACCTCATGGAAAATTCACTGATTTAGACGATGGAGACCATTCCGCCAATCATTTGGTGAAAAGAACAAAAACTGACTCACATATATCCGATCATTCAGAAGAGGCATTATCAGTTGTCTTCACCAAAATTATGCTTCTCGCTTGAAAAGTGACATTAAAACCATTGAGGATTTATCAGCAGAGATTCTTCGTATTGATCAAATCGTTTGAGGAGGTTCATCTTCCACACCAACTTCCAGTGAGCAAGCTATCCACTTTACAAATGCAAAAGTTATAGAGCCTTCACTAGAGAGGATCACATATCCGCCAAGGTCATAATTTAATTTGGGCATGACCTATACCATTGCCTTTAAAAGACTCTTCTCTAAAGGACTAATCAAGCCGATGGGTCCAACGCCAGATCCCAATCCCGAAAAGAGACGTCGCTTTTAGGACGGTTCTCAGTATTGTATTTTCCATAGAAGGCGTGGACACGACAATGAGAAGTGTCACAAGCTCAAGTATATCATTCAGTATATGCTCGATCATGGCAATATATCTTTATCAAGCCTAGATAATTTAAGAGGTAAGAACGACACTTATGGGTGTCTTACTCTTCGAAAACATGAGAATCTCCTAGTTTGTTATCCACCTATCATTCCAAACAATGAGGAGGAGGTGCTCAAAGGGATGAATGCTCAAAGCAAAATGTCAAAGCCAGTTGCCGGAAGAGGAAATGTTCAAGCGTGGGCCGATGATTGCGAGTCTGGATCTAGGATCAAGTCAGAGTACGAGTCCGAGTCTTAGGCTTTCTATCCCACAATTACTCTTGTGTCTTTCTTTGTTTTCATTTCCATTTCTTGTCACAATCTGGGGGCTATCACATGAGTCACACATTATTCTCGAGTCTATGTTCAATCATATTACTCGTTTCAATAAAAATACAGTACAATCTTCAATCCACATAATCTTGTTTCTTCTTCTTACCCTTTTCCTGTGACAACGAGAATTGATTTAAGAAATTTAACTGACAAACATGCCAAGTCAATGTCTGTGAGTACACTTAAGTGATTTCTGTTTGAGTTGTAGAATGCTCGAAACTCTGTGTCCATCTTCTTTACCTATTCCATGCCTGGCAATAGAAACCTTCTACTATAACCCATTTTGGACGAGCACATCACAGAGAGATTTTAGGACTAATCCAAGCCGTCTTCTTGTTAATAGTCTGTGACGGAAGGCAAGCCCATTTCCCACAATAAGTCACCCCATCTCACAAAGATAAAAGACCGACCCATTTCAAATAAAAGGTGTTACTCTGACCCATATTAATAAGCAAAGAGCAAATGTCACACATGGTTCAATACTTCGATGCTTCTAAGAGGAGGATCCATTTAGATTGGAGCTCCATAATGGTTGTGAATTCAATCGTGACCAGGAGTATGAGTAAAGGACCACCCAAAGTTGTTCATCAAACACTGAAAAGTCACAAATGTGCCAAATGGCGTGCCGATTCAAGCAGAATTTTATCCGAAAGACAAGTTGGCAGAATTTCGAAGCAATATGGCAGCACAATTCTAGACGTAAAATCTGAATCCAAGTCCAAAGCAAAGTAAAGATCGATCCCGGGCGAAGTAATCCGAGTCTGAGTTTGAAAGAAGCTTGTTATCCGATGCCAAAAGTCAAAGGGATAATCCTGACTGTCAGCTAGCACCATCACAAGCCTTTTATACACTCTAAGTCCTTCTCGAGACCATTACAGAGAGATAGTTAGGAATTTTGAGAATTCTCTCAAGCTTGTCAACTACACCCATCCTTTAGGGCTAAGGCATTGAAACTTGATCCCACATTAATTTACCTACCATTTTTGTGCTCAGGTTACATCAAGCCTGAGACCCCTTTCCTTCCACATCGCTAGCCATAATCCTATCAAGCCTTAACTCCACATAATCAAGCTCCAGAGATTTATTCATGCAAAGCCTTTTATTTCTAAGCTCCACTTTCCAAATATCCAGGTCATTTAACCTTGACCCAGACATAGAGACTTCAAGTACTTTGCTACTCAGAACAAGATATACCCAATCCATTCTCAGGGTCCGCTTTTTAGTGTGTTCACCTGACAAGGAATATATTTATAAATTACACCTCTATGGTTTATGATCAAGGTGAAATTACCTCAAATCGATTCTTTGAGTCACAAAAGGAATATATCCCCATGACCCATGCACTTAAGGCCCTAACACCTGGCTTAGGCACACACACTTAGAACTACGACCTATTTTGATTTCACTTCACGTGAATACGCAGACAGTCCTCTAACAAGGACACAACCATCCCAATCATCATCTTTCAAATAAATCGACATCCCTTTCAGCCATTACAAACCCAACCATTACAAATATCTCAACCAAAACTCCAATCTTATACATTTTTACCGGGGGCTCCTTCTTTAAGGTGTCTCCTGGTTTCTCCTTTTGCTAAATCCCGAGTCATTTGCTCATCCCGGGGGCTTCTTTTAAGAGGTATTACCCATCATCTATCACTCTTTGAGTCTTCTTTAAGTCAAGCCAGTGCTTCGTCTGGACAATGACAAGATCTTAGACCGATTCTCCGAGCCGTCATGCCTCATGAAAGCATTTTGCTTCAGCAAACGATGGTGAAGGATGTCTAAAGAAGACAGTCGATTCATGGCAGGGCGAAAATATGTGTCCTCATCTTAGAAGATATTATACCTTTGGAATTGACACACGTTGTCACTCACATTTGCCCGTGGGTTATGCACTTAGGCAAAGACTGTCCACGTCATCCCAGTGTCATGTCAAACCCAAGTCTTTATTTTCTTTGTGTTACCTAAGTCTATACCACTTTCGCGTCAACTAGTCCGTATCACTTTCACGTCAACTAGTCTGTGCCACTTTCGTGTCAACCATGCGCCTGGAGCCCGTTGAGTATATATAACACTCTGTAAATGAATTTTTTTGACTTTTAACAAATTTTAAACAACTTTGCAAAGAAAAGCTTTCAAAACCTTTATGTCTTCTCGTGCAAGGTTTTCATGCTAATTGCTTTCGTACTAACTGCTTACGTGATAAATGCCTACGTGATAAATGCCTATATCTCTATGTTCTCCTATATTAAGTGATTTGTTTTTGCCACTAACCATGCAGATAGCTATAAGAAGCAAAGCTCGGTTCAACTGGGGGCTTCGCTAAGTCTTCATTCTCCCTAAGCGGTAGTCAACACCATCAAGATATTTCCCAGTGTTCCTAAGTGCCCTGCCAATCAGCACAGACGATTTAACATAGACAATTCAGCACAAACAATTCAACAAAGACAATTCAGCACAGACGATTTAGCACAAACAATTCAGCACAAACGATTTAACATAGACAATTTAACACAGACAATGTTTCCCCACGGAGTTCGGCAGAGACGTTGTCCTCCAGAAGTTTCCAAGACTAGAATCTCCTTTGTTAGGTTCCTATGCCTACAAAATGCACAAAAATGCCTCCCGGGATCTCATGCCTAAAACACGTAATGTAGCCCCTCTGGATTCCCAAAATCCCTGAGTTCTTATACCCAAAATCACAATATAACCTAACATTTCTATTCCAATACATACCTTTTGGTTCTCATACCTATCCTTGGTTTCTCATACCATCTTGAAGTTTTGGATTCCCACTTCTTAAAACTGCTACACCAATATTCCTAGGATCATATACCTACACTCTACCTTTTGGTTCTTATACCCCAACTTCTTGGGTTCTTATACCCAAATCCTTTTGGTTCCTACAACTCAATTAGTCCTTTGGTTCATATAGCCTAATTTTTAGGTTCGTACACCTAGCAAATAGAGTTCATACACTTCTATCTCTTGGATCACAACCCTTTAGGATCACAATTCCTTAGAGTTCCTAAACTCCAAACCTTGGTTACCCTTTAGATTGAACTTATATTTGGCCTCCTTTCCGTCGATGTTTTCCCTTAGGGCCCATACCATAAGCACAAATCCTAATATATTATTTTAGGTCTTACCCTCAGCTCCTATGCATCCCCGGAAACATCTCAGGAAAGAAGTCTCAGGTATGGTTTCTCCTTATGGCCGGCGAGCTTTCTTACGTAGTCTTATGAACTTTAAATGACCCTCCCTGATAGTCGACAGACACTAAACTATTCCCGACGATAGGTCCTTGGCTCAGTCCCCATGATTCGCCTCGCGTCATCATAGTCTTCATGTTGTATTCTTCAATTGACCTGAGGGCTATACTTTTAGTTTCGCCCTGTCCAAGCCTCAGTAAAAGTGGGGGCTCTGTAGATACCTCATTTATGCACTTCCCGCCAAACACCTAGTGATGATTGGGCCGCATGTATAGCATACGTCGCGATTTTATGACATTTAATAAAACTGTCGCCAAGTGGTAGCTCAAAAACTTTTGTCAACCCCTTGGTCATCATCTACGTGCCGATACGGTCGTTTTCGCAGTAATTAGAGTCAATTTGGAGTCTGGAGTCAAAATGTACATTTTATTTTTGGTATAAACCAACCCGATGTTTAGGCCCATTTTACAACATGATAACAAAGTTTTTGGGTCTAGTCTATTTGAGGGAAAGTTCTAGATCTTTCTTTTAGCTTTCCAATGCCACCGATATCACCTAAATCTGAATTATCCCAAAAATACGACAGACTGCGAAGGAAAAACCGCCCAATAGTGGACACAGTAACTGGTGCGCCTCTTCAAGAGGACGCACCAACTTCCGCGCCTCTTCCACAGGGTGTTACTCAGGGCTAGAATCAAAGTTGAAGTGTTTCTTTATTATTTCTTTCCTTATTTCCGTCATATCTTTTTCCTAAAATCTTACTTCGTGTTTAGTAGAAATAGAGGGTCTCGTTGTAACACCTCGCGCTTTTCAAATATTAAATAATCGATTATATTTAGATTGATTATATTTAAAGCTATTTTCATAAAAATATGGTTAAAGTTATGGAATATTAGTAGTGGTAGTTATTTAGCCATTTAGTTAGTCAAATAGCTAGAATCGAGTTTTATAGTGTTTCCCGACTCGTTTCGAGTTGTTTGGGCTTAAACCGCTATTTAGGCCTATTCTATTATGTTCACCTTACTCCCTTACTTTCCAACTCCATCCTCATAATTCTAAAAATCTGATTTTGGTGTCATCATCCTCTCCAATCCTCCATCATCATTAAAACCCCAAAAATATCAAGCTACAAATCGACATAGCTCCTTCATTACTCCACCGTTTCCATTGATTTTCGCGCCATTCTCCTCCTCTTCTCGTTCTCCTTCTTTTAGCGTAAGAAAGTCTCCGTCTTT
>JAOWBH010168929.1:1563-19403 GCA_028566215.1 Silene coronaria
CGTCTCACAATCCTCTTTTCTTTTTAACATTTTTTGAATTGGTTGCGAGTGCTGCCATAACTTTTGACCATCACAAGTAAGAATTTGTGTTTGAATATATTTTGGTCATAATTCATAACTTTTCAGTTGGCATTTGTGTGCTTTTAGTTATGTAAGCTTCATAATCTGGTTGACTGTGAAATGGCTGTTGGAAAGTGAGAGTTTTGAAAAAATTCTTTCGTCTCGTTCATTTGTTTACGGTTGATTTACCCTGGATTACAATACCACTCACGAAGAATAAAAACTGTAATCAAATGATTGAGATGGTGCGAGTATTTTATTTCTCACTTGAAATGTGGCTGAATACTCATATTACGAGATACAGTGATCAAATGTCTCTCACTGGCTTATAAGATATTACACCCGTGGATTGTCTGAAAAATCATATCCTCACTTTGCCGTAGTCATTTGTTTACCTTTTAAATCTTTGTGAGGAGTATTTTAATCAAGGGTAAACAAATGATTGGAACGCAAGGAGGTTCTGTGAATTAGAGGTTTAAGAGAATGTTTTTGGTAGTACTATATTTCTCTTTAGAAATGTGTGTTGGTGAAGATTTAGACAAAGTAGGGAGACAAATTGAGCTCTTTTGATTAATTTTAATCTGTGGAAAGGAAAAGTATTCAATTTGGTGTGGTTATTTTTGTGTGGATAGTACATGAGTATGGATAATTATGTCTATGATACAACCTTTTTTGGCATGTCCTGCTGAAAATGAGTGTATTTATAATTTACTCCATCCTTTTTAGAAATACCACTTTTGTATTCATACAAAATTTAAGAGTTAGAAATAGATTTGGCACTGCCTGTGGATTTTAACATAGTGGGGGCGAACTAGTAATAACATAGATAAAATAGGAAAAAAAAAATCAAAGATTTTAACTTTAAACTTTAAATTTTTCGCTATCCAGCGACCAGCGTGAGCGCCTCTTAGGATACAGTATTTCGCCTTGAAGTGCAACGATAAGGACAAAAATACAAGTATTGATATTTCCAATACGACTTGTAAATCCTTATACCGTATCACATCAGAAGGTATTTCTGAAAGGGATGGAGACTGGAGTATCTCTTTCCAAATTTTTATTCATCATGTTAAAGTGAAATGCCCTTAATCCTTCCCTCAAATAAAGAATGCCCTTAAACCATTTCATCATTACCATATTTTGTTGATTTTTCTTAGCTTCTTCTGCATATATTAGAGTGTATAGAGTTTATATTATTGATTTTTAGCACAAAATTTAGGTGCAAGAATTTAAAAATCTTGAAAAGTTAATTTGAAAGTCAGTGTTGAGCATTCAAAATCTTGCTTTCTGTTATGTAATGGTACTAGCATTTTCTCGTTCGTTTTGGCTTAACCTTTTAATCAAGGGTGGTTTTTGCAGGCCAAAGAGTCCTGAAGTTTCATTGCCATCTCCATGGTAACCCGGGCTGCTGCCACCACTGTGCCTGTTCATCCTCGATCATCCAACTACGATGAAGCGTCTATGCAGGAAAGCTTGCTCTTTGCGGACAGCCTTAAGGTAATTCTGTAGCTCAGGAATTGCATATTGTTCTATAAACTTCTTACTTAAGTTTTGCATTGTTATTTTTTTGTGATCAAAACTTCTTACTAATCGTCCTTTCTCCATTTTGGTCGTGTTTAGGACTTGAAAAATTTGCGAAGCCAGTTGTACACTGCAGCTGAGTATTTTGAGTCGTCTTACTCTGACGATGACCAAAAACAATTGTAAGCCTACTTTATTACTTAAAACATTCACCATTCCCCATTTTATATGCATTTTGTATATATTGTTGATGCTTGCTATTGTGTGCTCATCATTCAGAGTGATCGAAACATTAAAGGAGTATGCAATTAAAGCTTTGGTCAACACAGTAGACCACTTGGGTTCTGTGACCTACAAAGTCAATGATCTTCTTGATGAAAAGGTCGAACAAGTGTCCATGACAGAATTGCGTCTATCTTGCCTTGAACAGGTAAACCATGTTCTCGTTTATTCTGTGCATACTTGTGTTTATAATTTGTTCATGGCAACTTGTAAGGATTGTGACAGTTGGGAGTATAAAAATACAGCATTAGGTAGTCAAGAATTGGAAAACTCTTAATTCTCCTTCCAAACGCTTTTAGACATAAATAATAGAAACACCTGAACATTGTAGTGCTCTATGTAGCCAGTTATAAGCTTATGATAAACAGCTATCCTGATTGAACGTAGGCTATATCTGGTTGGACGTAAGTTCAACCTATGCATACACCAGTGCATGAGATGTATTCAATTACGCTTTCTTGTATATCTGAAATCGCTTTGTGTTCCATTTCGTACCCTGTCTCTATAACATGAAAACTATTACATTCGTACTGTAATTACAGTCCAAACAGAAATTTTGGACTATGTTAGCAAACTCTATGTTCTTGAAGCATATGATAGTTGTATTTGGCCTTGAAATGAACATTGCCTAAGTTGTCCTAAGTTGATTGATGTTGAAGAACTCATTATCCGGCTATGTAACATTCGGTACTGCAAGTATTAACTGGGTTAATTTTGGTTTGTTGTGGGAATCTCTTTTAGCCATAGCAGAGAATAAACTAGGGTAGTTCTGAGTCTGACTTCTAACCTCAGATTAGTACTTTCTAACCTGTATCTTTCTTGTTCTTTCATAGAGATTACATACGTGTCAAGAGTACGTTGACAGGGAAGGCATAGCACAGCAATCTTCAATCATAGATACACCAAGATACCATAAACGATACGTATTACCAGGCAAGAACATAATTGTAATTGGATTTTTATTGGGAACTTGAGTACCTAATTATGCAAAATCGTATTTGGAGTTTCCCGTTGAAAATTTTAACTGTTTTGTTATACAAAATTTTACATTTTATATTTTTGCAAGAAATGGCTAAGTGCCCAAAAAATTATTTTCCTCGGACCCCCATACTGAAGACAAGATGCGATAAAGCTCTAGTTTGAGGTTTAGTAAGTCCATTATAGCATAGTGTAGCCAAAGTGCTGATTGATTTATTTGTTAGCAGCTGGACAGACCATGGACCGTACCAATCTTGCGAATCTAAAATACAAAGATTGTGGCATAGATGAAGACGATTGGTTTCAATTCCGAAGTGGTAGGCTTCACTCTTTTTCCAGCTGGGGTAATGTTCTCAGTGTTTTTATGTGAAACTGACCGAAAGTTTACTGTTCATGTATGCTCTTAAATTGTTTAGCTGTTAGAGCCACGATCAGAGATACCCCATCTAAAATCAGAGTTACCCCGCCCAGTATCAAAGAATCCCCTTCCTTTGCAAGGTAATTCTGTCACAAAAGTCTCTTGTATGGCACTAAGAAACTGTAAAACCGCATCTTATTTGCTCAAACACCCGTAGAAAAGAATTTATACTAGCTATGTTGTATAGGACAATGGATAGATGATATGCGGTTTTACAGGAATGCTTATTTAGAACCGTGTTACATAACTATTCTTTCTGCTGAATATCATGGTTACTTTTTTTTTGTGATGAATAGGAGAGGACGTTCGGTTTCGCCTTCTCGGACTTCTAAGTCACCTGGGTTATTCTCTTTTACTGGCTCCACTCCAAAGCAAGGTCGGGTCTAAAGAACACATGCATTCTTATTTTCATGGTACTTCCTTTATATATGTCAGAATGTCACTGATAATTTTAATGTGATTATCAGACAAGCGGTCAGTTTCACCGCCTCGGTTTCCACTTCTGCGTTCTGGTTCTGTCGCTTCAAGGGCGACTACTCCCAAATCCAATAAGCCCACCACTCCAAATTCCTCTCATGAAAGGCAACGGGTAAGCAAAGAAATTACACTCCCTTTGTTCCTACTTTCCATTTTAGGCTGTCATTTGATAATCTTTCTGCGTGGAATCTTTCAATTTTCGTATGTTTTTTGTACAAGTCAAAGTAGGAGAACTTCCATAGGAGGAGTAAATACAATTTGATTCTATGTTGTGCAGTGTTGAAGTATATTTAAAAGGAAATTTTATTCTAAATTTCCCTGAAAATCGTTGTACTGAAATTGCTTGCTCTTAAACCAAACTGCCCCTATAATCTGAAAATCTGAAAATCTGTGCTGTCAACAGTATCTCCGGGAATCATGGAAATCAGTTTCAATGAGAGTTCATGATGAGAAGGAGAAGGTAAAAGACATAGAGCGAAACCCTAGCAAAAGCAAGGGTCTGCTCAAGGCATTGCTCAGCAGGCGCAAGTCAAAGAAAGATGACACTTTATTTACTTACTTGGATGAATACTAAACCAGCTGAATTTCCTGGAGCAAGTCTTTTGTCAAACGATTTTATTATAGCATCAAGATCTAAGCTACGAGGATTACAGACATTGCTAAATTGATCACTAAAAATTTATAGAAGGGATTACTAATTATACGGATTATTGTTGATGGTGAAATACCCGATAACAATAGAAAAAGGATCACTAAGCTAAGATGGTCACTTACAGTATCAAATGAGTTCAGGATCATTTTATCTTTTTTAGTTAACTGGTTTTACATGAAGTGTAAAACAGCCTTATACAAGTTTGTATGTTTTCAGGTACGTTTTATTATATACTCCGTATATACATCCAGATTATAGCGTGTTCATAATTATTATTCAGCTCTATGTAACATAGTCAATCATGTGTAAACTGAATATTATCTGGTATTAATACAAGGTGCAATGCCATTTTTATTCTGAAAAAATTCTATTTCATCTGGTTTTCTGTGGATTAATCTGGTTGAGTGACCGAGTGCTGGAGATCAGCTAAACCAACCCAAATACCCCAGGCTTGTTCCCTTTCCCATTTGTCCAAGCACGTGGGCTTATCTTCGATTCTGATGCCCTGATCAGCTTTAGAAGCTCTTCATTCACCTGAGATTGGCAACCAGAGAAGTACATTGTTGATCAAACAAACAGAAACTGTAAATGTGTGCTTGGGAGGAGTCTATGTTGCTCCGACTTTTCAGTCAAATATGTTTACCTCGTTCACTTTCTCGCGTATCACTAAATGCCCTCCTTGAAAATGCACCAATTTTGCAAAAGGATGCATTTTCTCTGCTCTTCTTTTGGCAAGGTTTAACGGGAGTTGCAATGTCTTGGCTGCACCAACATGCGTTGAGAGGGTGTTAATTACTACGCTATTAATTATTTAATTGCTAGAACGTAGAGAAACCTCAGTTTTGAAAAGCGTTCACTATTAAGGGTGGAAGTAAGGCCATGGACTCTGGGCCAGCACGGTCACAGGAGGTCATGGTGCAAGCTGAGTCTTGGCATGATTTTTGACAAAATCCCCGAGTGTGGCATGTTAAATGGCACACTGACTGGCAGCATAGCCCGAACCATTTCCCTCCTTATTTAGTGCATTAAACATACCTCCAGTGAATGACAGATACAAGGAACCTGCCATATCGGATCCGTTTGTTCATATTCTGTTTGAGTCATACTGATTCTCCAACATGCTCCAAATTGGCCTAGAAAAGCATGTTTAGGTTGCACTCCTTTTTCTGCAATACCCAGCACATATTCCTGCAATAGCCAGTAACACTTCAGTTCCATATTGCAGGTAGAAGTTGCGCAATAAGCGGAGAGGGAACCCATGAGCAGTTAGATCAGTCGGATAACCAGCCACGTACGATGGACGATGTTCAAATCAAATACGGAGTACTATATTATTTTATTGACATTTAAAAAATGGCGGGAACGGGAGTTAAATGCTTGGAGGGAAAATATTGAAATAAATGATTAATATCTAAAGTAGGATTCATGGCACATAAGACGGATAAAGTTGTCATGTCTTGGCCGAAATTATCAGTACCCGGAAGATAAAATCATGGACGGAAATTATTACGTGTATATAGTATACATCGTAATAGAGAGTATTTTTTATCCGACTTAAGGCCAATAAAATAGAAGCACTACAATTTCACTACATACATACATGCAGAGCGTATATTGACTAGTAATTACATGATCATGCAAATATTGCTTATGATCTCAGAAACTCAGACCAATCAGTGGACAAAAATGACAAGTTGAGAAGGGGTAGCTTATACACACTAGCCGATATCTTGCAAGGCGATCCATATTTTCGTGGTTTTTCGTATCTTGTTTCTTTTCCTTCTGTACCAACTTTTTCGGGTTTTCTCTTCTCTAGTTCAGGGGTAGTTTTCAGAGGACTTGGTCCATTCTCAGCACTCAGCAGTAAGGTGGATCAGTTAAGGCCCATCCGAAAACCTGTTCGTACTGAGCTGCAGCAGTGTCCCATGTGGAGTCCCGCTCCATGCCTCTCTTCATCAACCCTAACCATGAAGGTTTGTGTTCCCTATATGTTTTCAGTGCGTCTCTTATAGCCTGCCATGCCAAGAAAGTCGGAATGCTAATGTTATTAATAGAATGATCAACTTAAACAAGACCGAGATTAAGGTCAAAGCATAGCTTTAACGAGTTCACCTAGCTAGCTAGCTCATAAGCTAGGTTCAAAACCCGTTGGCATCAGATATGATTGACCTACTTTCATTTACTTTTCAGGTGAAACTGGTCTAGCAGTGTTCGCAACTTTCTCATGTTTAATAGGTCTGGCATCAGTAAATAGCACTAGCAGTTGTATTTCGTAGTATATTAGGTACTTGAAAAGTTATGGATGGTCAGCCAAAGCACTTTTCTTGCTGGAACTAAGTACCAAATCTGACCATCCATTCCGAGAGTTTGTGAAGAAACAATGATAATGTAAACTCACCACCAACATACTCTCTTTCGTCAAGGGAGCAAACGCCCACCTGTCGATACAATGGAACAACAAAATGTGAGTTTTATGAAGTCACAAGTGAAAGCAAATGAATCACTAGACTTGCATCACCCAACACTTTTCTAAATCTCAGTTTAAGTCGAGATCTAACAATCGCCTAATGGTCATTAAAGCCTCATCTCGGTCAATGCGCTAGCACGCTGTAAATTGGCTATTACCTCCTTAAAATGTGGTCCCTTAAAACTTCAAAAACTTATATCGTGTTCGGATTTAATACTATGGTAGGACCTGAAGAGCCATTCAAGGATCCTTCATTATACTATATACAAGATTAAGACCCGAATATTTGAGGTACCATATTTTATGTTGAGTTAGACATACCCATTTCCAGTACCGCTGCCATCAGGACCAGTTGAAAATGAATTGTATGTTTCGACAGTATCCTGAGGAGATCACAGAGGTTCCAAACAAAATTAAGAGTGCTGTGATTAGCAAAATTATTTGGAACCGGAAAAAAACTCCAGCTCAATCCTCACCCGAAGTCCTCCGGTACAGTGAACTACTGGTATAGTTCCATATCTCATTGCATATAGCTGATTTAGTCCACATGGTTCAAATCTTGAAGGCATCAAAAGGATGTCACACCTGTTCATCTTACTCTGAGTCAGAAAAAAAAGTAGGGTCTTGAAAGTTAACTAGAACCACCATAGTTTTAATTCACTTTACCCTGCTGTTATTCGATGAGATATTGGGACATTGAATTCAACCCATCCTCGGTACTTGTCTTTGTACGCCACCTCTGTCGCTCTCATCCAACTCTCATATTTCGGGTCCCCTGAGCCCAACATTACCTGGAGCAAAATACATACACATCACAGAAACTTATAAGAAAGTTATGAAGAAAAAAGACGTTATTGTTTTAAGTTATGTATGTGAGATGCTTGAGTTCCAATTTTGTATCGATAACTTAGCTGAGTACACTTGCACCTTACAGTAGATGCCATTCAAAGAAGCACTCCATATTTTAGGTAAAATTACTTCAAATAAGCGAGATTGGATTTTCTTGAACAAGGTAAGGCGATATTTCACTATGGCGTTGATATTCTAAATGCCATTAGGGCATGTGGCATTGTACTACGTTGTACTTTAGAGTTACGTGGCTAGAAACCTACATCCGTAAAACCATAGAGCTCATTAAGTGATAAAAATTTAAGAGCCGAAGTTTCTAGTTTCAACTTACAAACTGCACATCGTCTTGCATAAGCTCCGGGAAAGCTGCTTGAATAATATCAATACCTTTCTGGTTATCAAGCCTCCCAATAAATCCAATCTAAAGAAAGCGGGACATTTTTAACTTCTATTGAAGAAAGGAGTGTAGTTAACACTTTATAAGTATGAAAGAGTCTGTCTTACTAATGGGCATTCAGGTTTGACAGGAAGACCAAGCTCCTTCTGCAAAGACATCTTGCACTGCACCTGAAAGAGGCAGTCAACTCATTAACATAATTGTTGGTTCATAGCAAAGTTGTCTAAGTCAAAACATATTGGTAGTATAAATTTTACAATACGCTCCGATCCCCATTCGCTAGGGGTTGAGTGAATCCGCCAGTGACAGGTTGAGCAAACTTGGTAGCCCAGGTTCATAGATATACTCTCATCTCATATTTGCACCAACTTCGTTTTATATTTAATTTTTTTAAAAAATAAATAATAAAAACTACTCTAACTCATTACCAATCTTGTGGGAGAAAACATGGATAGCACAAGGGGCAATGTATTGTGACAAAAACACTAATTTTTGCTCTCCGGCAAGGGCAACCACCTTAGAGAGCACTTGTAAAGCTCGTACTGTGCTGTGAGTGATCTTACTATATGATCTAGCATTCAAGAGACATGAAAGAACATGAAACCTTTCCAGAGAGATCGTCAATGGAGTAATGAGCTGGAAGATGAGCATCAGTAGATGGGTCCCATTCTGAGACATCGATACCATTTATAATTCCTGATCAAAAAAAAAAAAAAAAATCAGTAGAAGCCGCGGATAGTTTAAAGTATAAAGTACTCCCTCCATCCCAATCATATGTCTACCTTTGATAAAAATACTTCTCGGAGAGAATAGAAAAAGGTAAATAATTGGGACGAGGAAGTATCAGGTATCAACACATCAGGCATGTATCAAGCTGAAGTGCTATGAGCTAGAAGTAACTCTCTACGTGTGGAGTATTATGTACTAAAGCATAAAGAATGCACATTTACCATTCAGAACAAACTTTCGGCTTGTTAGTAACTCATTCAAACTATATCCACCCTCCACAGTTGTTATTTCCCAGGAATATCCCTGTTTCAATTTGGAAGAAGAATTATGTTAAATAAACATTATTGGAATACCATTAAAAGCACCATGTTGCCGATTCACAAAGCATAATGAACGAAATTAGGGAAAGCTTATAACATAAGCCTCAAAGTCAAAAAAGATTTAAAATCTTGTGAACTCCCAATTTATACCTGCGGTCTGAACAAACTTAATATGAAAGCATTACCTCACTAACTGTAAGTATTCGATCAGAAGTCACAATGGCCCCCTTGAGAATGTTGACAGCTTCACCTTTGTCAAGTGCATGTGCTCTTGCCCACTCTGGAAACACCCATTCAAGTGCCCCGTACCAATGAGGTGGCACCCCTAAGTTATCATAAGTAACTGCAGGCTCCACGCCCTGGCGAAAGTTGAAAAACCCACATCAAAAGATAGCACTAACAGGTGTAGCCTATCCCACTCTTGGAAATAGCATCATGTTCTGCTCTATTGAAGGCATTTCAGACTCGTGTTTCCTCACATATCACTTGTTTTTAATCAATGACGACAGAAAAGCTACATTTCAAAAAAATTTGCTTCCGACAGATATATAATATTTTGAGTTTGTTGACGGTGGCAGAAAACTGAGATTATAATGGCCGAAAAATCTTATTCGATGATTAAAAAGACATTTAACAAACACCACGACCACCCTAGTCTAATGAATTATTTTGCTTTATTCTATCATAATCTGGAACCAAAAAATACCGACTGTTCGGCTCCACTTGAAATGGACACGCCAAAAGAATCTTAATCCTTATATTTAAATCTAGTTTCAATTTTCAAAAGAGGGGCAAACATAGGTCCATACTCCATAGGCCACTTACTTGATGAGCCATGTTATGTATAACAAGTAAACTCCGTGCATCCTTGTAAACTCCATAAGGACGATATTTAGACGCCAAAAGTCTACAAAAAGAACAATATATTATTCTTAACTGTAGTTAGCAGCATTGATAGATAAGTTAAGCAGCAAAATTATATCAAGTAAAAAAGTTGAACTGCATACAAGGCCAGAGATATAGCGTCCCCATTATAATTTGATCTTTCAAGATGGATAAATTTGACATGTCAGATCTCAACAGACTAAGAACATACACAATGATCAGCATTTATTTAACACCTTTAACTCATGCGGTGACACACCCCGCAGGTCGCTGATTGAAAATAGAAAAACGCAACATAGAAAACCTAATAATTTGATCTAATTTCACTATCATATAGTTTGCCCGCATCATAAGAAACACCAGAGTATAAAAAAGTGAAAAAAAACTACAAGCTTCCAGTGGATTTACTGGCAAAATGTGAACCAAAATTTGTTTCCTGAAAATCAAATTTGTCTTTAATGCAGATGTGCCTTTCCAAGTTTCAACAGACATAATGAGTAATAAACTCGATTACTCCCTTAAAAAAACACAGACCGTCCACTTTCTATACAAGGCATAGTACCCTTTTCAAAGAGCCGAACTGCTTCAAGCTCAAAATGATAATAGATGAGTTAATTGCTTAAAAAAGGGTCATCTCTTGCCTTCGTATGCAAGTGAATCTTTTAAGGTGGGCGTCCTGAAAGAGCGAGTGTTAGACTATAAGGAGCGCTTAACAGAGCAGAGAGCTCAAGAACTTAAAGGAGCAAAGAGAAGTCGGTAAATGAACATACATTGGTACGAGGCCTGCATGCCAATCATTAGCAAGAAATATACACTTCTCGCCATAAGTATAGCCTCCAAGCGGGAGGACGAGAGGTGCTTCACAGGCTGCATGACAAAGCAAGGTGAACCGGAACTGTTCATCAAAGAACAGCTACATTAAGTTATATGCTTCAGTGGAATAAAACTGATCAGTGATCACCACATTCACAAGAATAATGACTCATTACAACTACACTCAATCCAGCCAAACCCAAGAGTAATGACACAAAAACTACCTGATTATCGCCAAAGGCACCAAAGCTGTCACCATATGGAGTTCCAGGTCGGTGATATGATGGATGATCAACAAAAACCTACAGCATTGAATGACGGAATTTCTATGAGAAAAAATAAACAACATTCATAGAGATCACTTTGACCATGGTACTCCATTCATTAGAACTGATAGAAATAGGACATTAGATTTTGGTTACAGAAAGAGTGTCATGTTTCCTTACCCAATCCACACCGGCTCTGTACTCGTGGAAAAAGGCCACTTCTTGTTCCCCTCCAAAGCAGTTGACCTTGATGCGACAGTTAACATCAAAGGCTCCAGCATAAACTTTATCAGCAGCTGTACCATGAATATATCTTGGAGAAACTACCATAACACGATGGCCACGTGCAGCAAGAGAAATAGGCAAAGAACCGCATACATCTCCCAAACCACCAGTCTTGGAATATGGTGCTGCCTCTGAAGTAACAAAGATGATATTGTAGGTCACTTTGCTAGGAGTTGTCACTTGTCCCTCGACCACACTGCCTTCCTCTACTTCCTGTACTTCACTGTCAGACTCCTTTACTTTTGTCTTGTTTTCTTTGAGTATTTCCTCATGCTTTTCCGTGCCTAGTGTTCCCATAGCAGTACACTTGGCAAGATATTTTTCATCTGTGACCTCAGAATATATAGAAATCAAGGATCATAGGAAGACAAGATACTGGTGCTGCTTGTGAAATTACATCACACATTAGAGACTGTGCATTCATTCGATGCAATTCTCGACACAATATTCATGTTGGGACTTGGTTCACTTGGACACAGCTTTTTTTGTGCTGTTAACACACATGGGTAACACAGGGAGTCCTTAGGGCAATAGGGGGGGTAATGTCTTTAACTACATTCATGAAATTTGCTCATGATGTCGACTTTCTGGCAATTAACTACATTTTGAAATCCCAAAGCTGTAATTAACAACTTATTGAAATCGGAATTTAACAAATCAACCAAACCCACATACCCAACAAAAAGAAATGACCTTTGTTATTTAAAAATGCGTGCTTTTTCAAGACGTAGCTCAAATCAACATCATTCAGGTAAGCCTTACTTTCAACTCTGACTCTATCCAGTTCAATTCATTCCAATCGCTCTCCTTATCGGTTTTACCCCTGTCAGAATTTTTCACACTTATCTGTGTTTAGCTATATGTAGAGAGCAAAGCCGCCACTTAAAGTAGCGAATTTGCTCTCAAATCCTAATTGAACTCATTCTATGCAAATAGTTTCACCCCCACACTCCTTTGGAATTTTATTTTTCATTCACCCCTCATTTACCAAATCGTTCAAGAATTTAATAAGTCTCTTTTTATTCGAGTCACATTACGTGTATATGTGAGAAGGCGGTATTAGAACTAAGTATCAACAGGTGATGTTATCTCATTTTCCATTGGCCGGAAAGTATTGAAGCAAAATGAAACACAAGTAGTAATTAAAAGGACCAACCTGCGTGAGAAAACAAGCGAAACCCAGCAGCAGAAGTATGATATCCAGCATCATTAGCAGAAAATTGAGGTTTGAGTGAAAAATAAGCATAACCCAGTTGCTTAAATGCTCTATATTCCAATTTCCTTGATAAATGGAACGTTGTTAATGGATAAATACCTCTGAAATTACAAGGATTAAGGGTAAAAGACTCCATAACAGGAGATTAAAAATGTACAGGGTGGTATATTAATTAGCATGCAGCAGGGAAGGAAAGATTCATGGAAATTGATTTGATTTATATGGGATTTAGTGGACACCAGAATTGCGTGACCCCTTTAGACTTGAGAATGTGACTATGACTCCTGACTTAATGGATGGCTTAGCATGCCACTGATTTCTACACTATATTCCTAGGTCTTTAACAGCGATATTATTGGGTAAAGATTGTTAGTTAACTTATGAAAACGGTTTTATCTTAAAATCAATTGGTCATTTCCTCTATATGTGAATATCGGACACTCAAAAGGTGACTGAGTAAGCTTAATGGGATCTCTTACATTTATATGTTAAATATATCTTATTTACTATAACGATGATAGCGTATGAGTTTTTAATTAATTATTGAGTCGTTTTACATTGAAAGACGGTGTTACAATATTTTATAAGTTGTGCTCAATAGCTCGAATAGCTCAATCTTTGTTTTTTGAGGTCGGTCGGTCACAATGTAAAATACCAAAATTAGATTGGGGTGTAAGTCGAAAGTCGTGGTTATATTTGGCAAATTATGGCCGACGTCTGTTGGGTCGTTGACCCATTGATAGCAAATTTTAGACGGGCGAGTGTACAACTAACTACCTGCCCATTCGGCATTCCCATAATGAAATTCACAACCAAGTACTATTTGTCGGCCAATTTTATAGAATTTGTGTATACTCCCTCCTAAACCTGGCAAAAGCGTCGGGTTCGGGTCGGTCAATTTCAGGTCGGCTCCTTTTGGGTCATTTTTTGGTCAACTAATATCAAATTATCTGTGGATAATAATTAGTTTGCAACAATATAAGTTCGGATCGGGTTATACCGGGTCGGGTCAATCAAGGTTTCGGATCTTGAGTTCATGTGTCGGATCGGATTCGAGTCGGGTTAGTCGGGTCGGGTCAATTTTGTCAGGTCTAGTCCTTCCTAGTCTGTCTATTGTTCTCTCTTTCCTTTTTTAGGATAGTAGGGTTAGTCCCCTCTTTTCTTATTTGAAAACTTTTGTGTAGTTTAAATTCAATTACATGCGAGGTAGGGTGCTTTATCTGATCGAGATTCATTCCCTTGATACTTGTATCCAAAAGAAAGGAAACAATAGGCAGATTAGGAGGGAGTATTAACGAAATAAAACAAATGGATAAAGCATAAAATGACTATATTTACTCATTTACATAATTGTCAAAGGGAGCGCATAAAGAAACGGAACAAATCTACTAAGAAACGGGATTTATATGCTCCTTTACCTATTTGCCCGTTATCTACACACTTACCCATTAAAAGTGAGGGCATAAAGGCCAGACAACATATAAGTTCCATCTCTCAGTACATATAGTCTGTGAATATATTTGCGCCCATTGTCAAAAATGTATTATAATGAGTAAAATGTGTTACAAAAATCAACACCCTTTATTTAATACGAAGTACGGAGTATGAGTAAATATTTTGACAGTCTTGAACACCTCATCTGCTTCTCTAAAAAAAAGTTGTTACTTCCTCTACATTTTGATGTTCTTCTCATTTTTCTAATATAATAATTATGTGAATCATCATTATTTTTTGTTGAATTGTTCTATGCAATTATAATTTGTTGAGTTCGTTATTAACTTTGAATATATTTGTAGTTTGTTGAATTCTTTAATTTGTTGGTTTTTGATTAAAATAGAAGAGTGGAAAATAAGAGGAAAACAAGCTACTAAAAAATCAGGGATAAAGTCCCTAGGCACTGTTTTGTCCTATCTACCCCGCATGGGTTGTACTTGACCCGTCGCAAGCTTGCGATTGATATGCCTATCACGTGTAAAATCTTATAATAGGGCGACCCACCATAGCAAATGGATTCTACATAGTACATACCATACCATACCATGGCCCGGAAAGAGGTTTCTTAGCTGGTGAAGAAGGGTGGTCCCGCGGATAAGCAAACGAGAACTGTGGTTTAAATGGGCCGTTAGCCCGGTCTTCGCTTGGGCTTAGTTCATTTAACTCAACCCGCTGTCAAAAATGGATCGAGGCAGACAAAAAATCTGATCATGTTTTTTATTTTATTTGGTGGATTTTTCAATAAATTATAAATTGTACAGTAAACAACTTTTAATTCTAGAAGTTGCATCAACATTGATTTTGATGCAATTTGCCAGGAAAGGTGATCCCAGTGGAGGGTGTGGTAAGTGGCGAGAAAACCAGTTCGGCGTAAGAGCGATAGTCCGACACCAACCTGTGAAAACAGAGATGTATTTGTGCAGGACAGGAGGGTTTTCCTATAAAAAAAGAAAAAGAAAATTAACACATTTGCCCATGCCAAAGCAAGGAAAGAGCACCTGCCATCTATATCAAGCTGCTTGAAATTCCACTCCATTTGTTCCGAGGTTGACAGCATCAAAACATTTTCTACAAGTCTTGTAACCACTATACCTCCATACCTCAACAGTACTTTGCCACCCGAAGAGCAGACAGTAACAATCTTCAACACTCGACCTCACATGCTGAAAAAGAAGCGTCAGTGGTACTATGTCGCCTCTGCAGGCTCCCCTTCACAGCAAAATGTCCAACCAGACTCTCCGAGTGAAATGTGCCAGCTTTGATCGCCATAACCCTTCCATTGCTGCAGGAACCAAAGCATTTTTCCTCACATGTTATTTAAGCTATTTTTTATTTGAATACATCAAGGCATGAGTCTCATACTCACTTCCTCCCTCAGGTATGACAAACTTATACCTCGTGGTTTTAAGGTATGGGTATCAAAATTATAAGCTTTTCAACCAAACACTTCGTAAGATTTTCCTATTCTAAATCCATATTTGAGAACTTACTTGTGTGTACCAAATACTGCTTAAGGAAACTGAAATATACATAGAAATCAAGGGAAAGAACTCAAGAAGATGCAGGAAAGCCTGTTGATTCTCAGTATATTTTTATTCTAGAGTTTAATGTCTGCTTAATACAAAACTAAAAAAGAAAAGATAATGTGAGCTAAAACTTAATTGCATTAATATCTTTTACCATTGAGAGAACATGAAGTTACATCAAGTATATCGTACGGTGGACGACAAAAATTGTATATGCTAAATCAGAAATTCAGAATATAAACCATCCTGTTGATGGCAGTTTTCACTCACATTTTTTTTGTTCCATTTATGCTGAATTCGTCCTGCGATGCCACGTCTGATTTTGCTACAAATCTACGCTGCCATATCAGGATGTGATGGTGACCAAGAAAAAGCCAATAATTCATGAGGAATGATAAATATGGATGCCTGGAATCTTCCCTGTAAGTTGCTGGCACGATTTGCTTTGAATATGATGAAACATCTCATGAGAAACCTGCAGAGACAACTTTATCAGTCAAGTGCTTGGTGTCCTTCCGTAGTAAACTATATTAATCTTTTTACACTTATTCTCGGTAGAAAATGGAAATTTCATGAGTAAATAAAAAGGACAGCTTGAAATAGTATCTTCGTCTCATTTATTCTAAGATAAGACAAAAGGCGCATTTGGTGGAACTTGTATAGTTGTATGGCATAAGTGATGAACTATTTTCACGCTTCAATTAAAAAAAATAGGTTCAACATTCCATTCTACTCTGGGACCTGGGTTATGACGCAACCCGCAACAATCACAAAATTAGCTCTAGTGGTGATCATCAGCAATTCAGCATGAACAAGAGAACAACAACAAATTCAAAACTGAGAAATTGGTTGACGTACATCTCTAAGTTGAAGATCAGAAATTGACGAAACTTGTACATAACAACGGTAGTCATGAACTTAAAACACTCTAACAGCAAAAATTAATCCTCAATTTTCACAGAAACCTACTCATTTCATTTCACTTGATCTAGTTCACTAAAATCCATACTCATATTCATGTACCTTCTTTAACCCGCTAAAAATGTGGAATGGAGAATAAGAGGAGTAATTACCAACAATATGAATCAGTCTTAAGACAATTTTTTCATAAGACGTCTTATATAAAAATTTGTGTTTCAGAGTTGTATACCGATGCTTAGAGTTATGAAGGCAAATTATACATATTCCCAACAAACAGTAAGTTGCTTTAGTTTAAACACCATGGAATACCCACAAAACAGAACTCACGTCATTAGGTAACCACGAAGTATGAAAATCAACAGAGAGCAAACACTTGGTACATTTTTGCGCAAACTAATAAATACTCAATTGATAAGATGCATAGAACAAAAACTACCTGCAAATTGCATTAGATGTCAGGAACCTGCATCAATCATCATATGAAGCAAATTTGATCAAGGGTACAACATAAGAAGCTGATTACAGGAGTTAGCTACTGCGGATACTGATTTGAGTTGGCATCACGATTTGATCATCTCCAGACAACCCTAGCGGTGTTAATCTTCTTTGTGCACTCTTTACTCGAACCCTTGTCTAACTCTGAGGGTATAATCACTTTGAATACTCTGCAAAAACTGAGAAAATGAGAACCCGCACGTTAGTAAAAAAAAAAAAAAAATAATGATATTGCACAAGAGATCTCTAGTTAAAAAGTGAAAGTCAAAAAAAAAAATTAAAAAAATGCATTCTGTTTACCTAATTATCCAAACACGAGCAAAACCAGTATGCTGAGTCATACGAAGACGAAAATACACTAATTAATAATACAAAAATAAAGCTATGTGATGTAGAATCAATACCTTTGCAGGCTCTGTCTGTTGACCTTCTTCAGCGGTTATTTTTGGAAACTCATAACAGAACAGTATTGAGGAAAGGAGGCACTAAAGGAACAGGTATGAAGAAGTTAATGCAGCGTTTTTCAAGAAGATGGATAGTTTGCGACGAAATCGCCAATTTTATCGTAGAATTCAAATATAAACCGTCGATGACAGTTTTCACTCTCTCATTTCTTTGTTTTGTTTTTGCTAAATTCTCCGGTGATGCCACATCAGATTTGCTACAAATCTACGCTGCCATATATGATGATTACCAAGACAACAGTTTACACGGAATTTCAAATCAGGCACTATATGCAGTTCATATCCTGGATATGCGGAAAAGGAACAGGTATGAAGACGCTAATGC
>JAOWBH010168930.1:0-10742 GCA_028566215.1 Silene coronaria
ACAGCGCTGTATTTTCTTACCAACACCAAAGTCCAAAAGTTCCCCACAAAGTCTTTTAAAAAAGTTGATCTATCTATGAAAATAATCTAGAGAATTAGTGCCATAATCTAAAGAATTCCTCATTTTGTACTGTTTCTATCAGAACCATCCAGGGGAGTTAACCTTACTTTTAATTTAACAAAAAAACATTATCTTCCTCATTTGCATCAATCACATTCAACAAATTCTTCATTTTTCAGTGTTTCTGTAGAGTACTAAGTTCAAACTTCAAACTTCAGTAGAAGAAGTTTCTGTTTTGGGCATAATTCTGAGAATTATCTACCAAAAAAAGCTGATAATTTGATCTGGGTATTGGTTAAAAATCTCTATAGAAGGCTAAATTTTACTGTTGGTGATCTGGGTTTTGCTGGATTTTGTGTGATTTTTGAGCTGGATGGTAATTGAAGATCTTGCTTTTGTCAGAAATTTACTGGGTATGTCTAATTGTGCTGTAATTATGTTTACTTGATTCAAAGTTTTAGTCTTTTACATAAAGTAGCACTGCTTTGCAGCTTTGCTATATTGCTGAATGTGATCTACTGTGTTTTACTTGATTTGTTTACCTTTTTTTATTCTTTGTGAGCCGTATTTTAATCAAAGGTAAACAATTGATTGAGACGGAGGTAGTACAAGTTTACAAGTTTGGCTGTTGAGAATTTAGTTTCTTTAGCTTGTAACTTAAGTTTTGGTCTGAAATATTGAGAATTTTGCATTGCAGAAGTTGATTTTGCAGTATAATATTGGACTGGATTGGAGTATTTGGGGATAGTAGTGTTGGTGGGAGATTTATGAAATTTATGAGTGCTGATGATTGTGAGATTTTGGTTTCGAAATGGAGTATATGAACATTTGAATACCCTGTTAGATGGCGGCCATTTCGCCATCTCCTAATTCTGCACCTTCAATTGTGCCACCAACGCCTACTACCACGTCACCACCGCCTTCAACGACCCCTCCGTCTATCCTATCACCACCTCTCTCTGGTTTTCAACCCCAGGCCAATCCACCTGAGGCTTCAAACCCTTCACCACCAAATGCCCCGCCACCAAGCGATTCAGTAACTCCTCCTGCTGTACCACCACCAGTAGAGTCAACTCCGCCACCTACACCAAGTGCACTACCCCCTTCTCCTCCGTTATTGCCTCCTGCGATTCCTGTTCCACCACAAACACCTCCACCCGTTGCTTCCTCACCGCCTTTACCCAGTGTGTCCCCACCCCCGCCACAAACAGTACGACCGATAAGTTCACCTCCGCCCGTGAAAGCTCCGCCACCCAGCCCACCTGTTGCCTCACCTCCTCCACCAGGACAGGTGTCACCAAACCCTCCTGAAGAATCTCCTCCACCTCCACCATCGTCAAAGCCTCCTGGAAGTGCACCATCTCCACCAGCTTCAGCTTCAACCCCACCTGATAAATCACCCACACCACCGGCAGCAACGCCACCTCATGGCTCTCCGTCTCGACCAGGGGTTTCACCACCAAAGGATTCACCTCCAACCTCTACTGGTTCGGCTCCTCCACCTTCTGTGATACCGGGGACACCAACACCTCCTGTTCAGATTCCTCCATCCTCTTCGCTTTCTCCTCCCGGTAGCTTGATAAAGGTTCCACCTCCTCCTGGGTTACCTGGCAATAAATCTGGCTTTCCACAAACTGGTAGTAATGCTCCAAGTAAGGGGGGAATTGGCTCTGGTGGAGCTGTTGCTATCGGTGTAATTACTGGGGCTATAATACTTGGACTCATTGGTTTGATTGCTTTGTGGATGATTAAGCGTAAAAAAAGATCTCACGGGGTCAATGATGGCCATGTCATTCCTGCCTCTATAGGGTCTTCCCCGCGATCAGGTAATATTATGTTTGCGCCTCTTTATCCCTCATGCAGTGCATATGTTCATATATTATACCTTTACTGGCCCTTATTTTAGCCTGTAAACTTCTGTAAAACCTTTGGATCACTAACTTCTGGCTAAAATGTACCTGATTGTCGAGAAGATCCTAAACAGATGGAAACTCACTCGTGATTTTCACTCTGATTTCAGATATAAAACTGTTAACGAAAGTAGATTACCCAACTTCATATTATGGAGGGGGTTCTGGTACTCTGACCCCTACTGATCATGGTGGATTTGGTCAATCAAGGTCTTGGTTCACATATCAAGAGTTATCTGACGCAACCGGCGGATTTTCTGATGAAAATCTTTTGGGTGAAGGTGGATTTGGTTGTGTATATAAAGGCCACCTGGTGGATGGCCGCATAGTTGCTGTGAAACAGCTAAAAATTGGTGGTGGGCAGGGGGAGCGGGAATTCAAAGCTGAAGTGGAAATAATTAGTCGTATCCACCATCGCCATTTGGTTTCTCTTGTTGGATACTGCATTTGGGAAAGTAAGAGACTCCTTGTTTATGACTATGTTCCAAACAACACCCTTCACTTCCATCTTCACGGTAATTGTTTGATCCATCTACCTTAACATGTGTCATGTTTGCATATTGTAACTTCTAAGACTTATGAAGATCGTCTACTGTTGTAGGAGAAGGCAGGCCAGTTATGGAATGGGCTAAGCGTGTTAAGATTGCTATTGGTTCTGCTCGGGGTATCGCATATCTCCATGAAGATTGTGAGTGTTACTCTTCTGTAATTGCCTTTGTAATTATGCGCAGTATTAAACTCTGTCTCAGTCTTAATGTTCGATCAGATGAGTTAAATTCTGTCTCAGTCTTAATGTTCCATCAGATGAGTTAAATGCTGTCTCTCTCTGAATGTTTCATCACTTTGCATTTTTATTACGGTAAATATAGATCTAATTTCATGTTCTCAGATTGAGCTGGAAGTGCATCATTTTGTTCTATTATGTTTCATGTTCTCATTACTCTTTAGTGTTGGATTATGATGTAAAAATGCAGAATGGCTTATAAAGTGGCTGTGTTTCTTTCTATTATGAAGTAACAATCCTTCGATGCATTTGTCGACGTAACCTTCTTATAGGGTCATTCAGAAACAGCCTCTTTGTGTTCTAACACATGCTTAAGGTTGTGTACATGCGACACTCATGCCCCACAATTTGCGGGAGCCATTGACATGCACTAGGATAATGTTGTTGTCATATTTGAACTTGAGTGCTGATGTGACTTACGGATCTATTCCCCATCCATTTTGGTCAATTTGATGGAATGGGTAATAATAAAACTAATGATTCATGTAAATGATTATATAAACCCGACAATCCCAAATATCAGTGGAGATCTTGGAGTTAAATAGGGGGCCATAGGGGGGATATCCATAACCATATCACGAGTCCTGTAACCCCATATCTGGAAGTTTTTGCTGTTTCTGTTTTCTCGAAAACTAATGTCTAGCCCCTGTTACTTATATAGTTATATCATTATATGTGCACAATCAAGGACATAACTCCTTTTTTCACTCCAGACTTAGTTTTTGATTTTTGTGAGTAATGTTTTCTGTATTTTTGTTCCATTCTGTGGGATTATCTCTTGATTACTGGATTCAACGACGTCTTTTGAAGTGATAAGTTTGCGAGGGGTGGGATCTAGACTCTAGTGTAGGGCCTTGAAATCCATTGACTGAGAGTAATACTGTAAAGTTCTGACTTTATATAGTAAAATTCATGTTCTTTTTGTCGGCCATGACAAGTCATGTTAGCCTATCCCAAATCATTTTGGGAATGTTGTTGTTGTTGTATGGCCAGTAGGAAACCTAATGTGCCACTGTTTTGCATTTTTGGTTACAATTTCTGTTTTTGTATGTGCCCTTACCAGGTCATCCACGAATTATCCACAGAGACATAAAGTCCTCAAATATTCTTATAGATAACAACTATGAAGCTCAGGTATGTTAGTCCGCCATAATTTCTTTTCCCCGACTGCCAATCATCCTCCCAATACAATTCCTCATATTATGCTCTTCACTTTCATACAGGTTTCTGATTTTGGGTTGGCTAAATTGGCGATGGACGCAGATACACATGTTAGCACTCGTGTCATGGGAACATTTGGGTAAATATATAAACATGATGGTCTCCATATCTAATGAAGCAATAATATGGCAATCAGTTTCTTGGAAATGACAGCTGGATGTGGGTGGTACTCTGACTAAATGACCTTTCCTTTTCTTTTCAGATACATGGCTCCTGAGTATGCTACAACCGGTAAACTGACTGAGAAATCAGATGTATACTCTTACGGAGTTGTCCTTCTAGAGCTTATAACAGGGCGTAGGCCTGTGGATGAATCTCAACCCTTGGGAGATGAAAGTCTAGTTGAATGGGTATGTCATAGTCTTAAGCCAAATGAAGTGCTGTTGGCCTTTTCTTTTTTCTTTTGTGCTTGTAGCTTTTTCCTATATTGCAGAGAGAACTTTTTGTGGTCTTTTGCATCGTTCCCTGTCCTGATAATAACGACACTTCCAGGCTTATATTGACTTACTTGATTTTGTTTCGTGTATCATCTTGCTACAGATATTGAGGTCTAATTTTTATTTCTTGCTGAGACACATCGTATCGCATCACAATGATTATAACATTTGCCAACAAAAACTAATATTGAATTATCACAAAATTAAAAGTTAAAACCAAGAGCACAATAAGACCAGGTCAACTAATTGACTGATTGAATGATGTACATGATAACTGTCTTGGATGTCATGTTTTTCACTTTTAAAAGGAATAAGTGAACTGAATGTACAGGCCAAGTGAGTGCAGGGGTTGTCAAATTTATTTTATTTTTGAATTTTTGAAATTTTCTGCATGTTTAAAAACGCGCGAGACAAAAATAAGCCTCTTTTTAGAAATATTCAGGAAATGTAGCTGAACTAAACTTCAGAAACAATAATTGTCCTTTTATGGACAGAGCTGGATAAGGCAAAGGTTATTGCTCTTTTTGGGTACAAAAAAATGTTTATTTTTGATTTTGAAAATTTTTAATTTCCTGACGCAGTCTCTCCCTCTTCTCCCTTTCTCATGCAATTACTGCTAACACGAGTGGGCAGTGGCCATTGTGCATGCTAATTTCTATCTGTTCTTCTTAACTGCAAGTACTTATTTTGTTACTGTCATATTGAATCAACATGTTTCACATCTCAGGCCCGTCCTTTGCTTCCTCGTGCACTTGATACGGGAGAGTTCGACGGTTTGGTGGATCCTCATCTTGAAAAGAACTATATTGAGAGTGAAATGTTCCGAATGATTGAGGCAGCTGCAGCTTGTGTGAGACATTCAGCTTCAAAGAGACCGAGAATGGGACAGGTAACTGTCTGGATTGAATATAGAAATTGATTTTGTTTGGCGTAAATGGAGCCACATTGGCAAGTTTGACACTAGCATGAGTTGAGCTTAGGTCCTGGTACCACTTCGCATGACTTTTCCGAGGAAGCTAGCTTACATCTGCATTTAGTTAATTGTAACTGTGGTTATCGGAGGACCTAAGGATACCTTGGTGAATTTGTAACTTCTACCTAATTATGTATACAAACTCCTAGGCTCCATTCACTGATAGAGCTCACCAGTAGGATATCAAGTAGACCGACAATTTATGCTTGCTATTTTTTGCAGGTTGTTAGAGCTTTAAGTGTATCCGACTCCGGGGACTTGTCAAATGGATTGAAGGTGGGTGAAAGTCAAATCTATGATTCTGCTCAACAATCTGCTGAAATAAGATGGTTTAGAAGAATGGCATTTGGCAGCCAGGATAGCAGCATCTTTGATTCTTTGAGTCAGCCTTCCCAAAATCTTGGCTTTTCCACCCATAGCCTGCAGAATCGGTCTTTCTCTGCTCAGCCTATGCACAGTACCCAAAACCGAAGTTTCGTGGACCAGCGTGGGGTTAATTTAAACTTTTTGGATGATCCCAGACTAGATGCCAATTATTCAAGGCAGTCAAACCAGAATGCACAACGGTCAACTGATCAACGCAGTCAGAATGTTGATTATTCAAACCATGGTGGTCGTAATATGAATCCTTTCCAAGAAGATACCCCACCAAACCAATGACGGAACCAGAACTGTAGTCTGAGGATCGCTAAGTTCATCTCAAGGTATTCATAATTTTGGTGAAAACCCATTGATGTGAAATTTGTGCTAATGGTAATTCCTGACTTAGATCATGTAACTATTACCCTGAACTTTGCACAGAAAGTTTTGCTTTCGACTTTCCTAACTATTTTTTGTTCCTGTAAGTAAAAGAAAAGTGTATGTGAATGAGAGTTTTCGCTCCTGCGTCTTTAATCTCTTTTAACTCGTAGCTTTCATGTATACTGTAAGCAGATTATTAATGTGCATTTCAAGTTTCGCAAGATTATGGGCTATGTTCAAGGTTAAGCAAGATACTTGATACTGTAACATGAAGAGAACAAATTACTCTCCGTCCCACTCATTTGTTTACCTTTTTAGCGAGGGATATTTTAATCAAAGGTAGACCAATAATCGGGATAAAGAGAGTATTAGACTTAACATTACGGGTTGTCCTACAGTTTCTTTGATTCTTTTTCTATAAATGTGGTACCTTAGAAGTTTGCTGCCCATGTTGTGGAAAGATCATATAGGATTTGGGATGTTATATTACTTGCAAGACAAGTTTATCTTATGTAAGTAACTTACAAAAGGAAGATACCTGAATGTGCTTACCCTAGAAGTAAGCCTGAAGAAACAAGAATGTGACGGCTTATATGGTTCTCTTTGGTATATGTTTGCTCATCTTTCTAAACATCCTGCAAAGATGTGAAAGAAAACCGTCTCTCCATACTCGTCTTTCCTTCTTTAGCTCCTTCCTTTCTTCATTACCTCTTTTCATCAATTCCGCACTACCCCAAGATGGCGGAGGATTGCAACACACTTGTCTCCGATTGCATCGTCATATCATGTTGTTGTCAATGCTTGATCCTACAACTCGTCGTCTTCATCTTCACACAACTCCCTCGTAAACTTGCTCGTAAGACAAAGAACTACTACTACGCTAAGAAGAGCCTAAAATGTACGAAGACGAAAGGAAAGGAAGGGAAAAGGACATATGACCGGAGCAGAGATGACGTTATTGGGTTCGACAATGGACGGTCCGTCTCGATGCAAATGTTAGAACTAGAATGTATTGGTATGACAAAGTTGCAAAGATGGGGGAGTTGCTTAGATGAAGTAGAGAAAGTATTGGAAGGATTGTCAATGAAAGGAGAGTTTGGATTTGGGAGTTTTTGGGGTCATAGAGAAAATGAAGGGTTTTTAGAATGTGGTAATCACGTTGTACACTATCATCTCATAGAAGTTGTTGGCCCTGCTTTTGTGGCATCATAAATCCATCATATTTCTAACTAATTCTCGTAGTGCTTATCCTCATATCTACTTGCTTAAATAAATGTATGCCTTTGCTTCTCAACTTCTTTTTCTTTTATACTTCGTTTTAACATAAATTCTTATTTATGACGTGTTACAAGCTTGTCATATCTTAGAGTCATTTTAAATAGGAAAATGAGTAAAGAGGAAGGTTATACTAAGATGTTAAAACTACCTCTTCATCACAAGCAAGAATAATTGGTTAATATATACAAATGGTTGTTCGTATAATGTAAATGTTTATGTGAATGTTAGTATTGATGGTTTGGGTATTGTGTTGTACGATGCGAATGTAATGGGTTCGTGTGAGTTAGGGTGTAAAAACATGTCTTACATTGGTAGTGTAAAAGTGAAAGATCATCTTAAGTCCAAATATGATAGTAGGGACCTATTAGGAAGAAGGTTAAGAGTGAAATCTTGACGGCTTGGCTCAAAGCTGACAATATCGTAATAATGTGGATCGTGGACACTAGGGCCCAACAAGAGGTGTCAACGCTTCCGCACAACCAATGGTATTAAAGCTCTAGGTCGACTTGGGTTAGGCACGAGAAGAAATATTAAACCTAAGATATGAAGGTGGCGTGCATTACAAGGTGCGAAATAACTCTTGAAGTTCTAAGGAGAGCTGATAAGTTGTGAAAGACGGCATAGGTTTCACGGTGATGATAAAGGGTCCGTCTAAGAGAAGACAGTCATCAGTCCAGGTTGAAGTATGATGAGGCTTAACGGAGGCAATAAAAGTGATCTGACGTGGTACTGAGACAATGGACGGAGAAATTTAAGGTATATTGGAAACAGAGAAGTTTGGTACACAAATGCAGCACAAATGGCATCAAAGAATACGTGGGGTTGTCCAGAAATTGGAGCTACATTCATTTATTAAGAAAAAATATGTGCAATTTAAGTGTATATTTTTGAACCAGTTTTATAAATAATGTCAATTATCTTATCAACTATTGTAAATAGGAAACACCCGAGCTCCAAGTGCTGAGTGATTCAAAGAATGTATCCATGTCTTTTACATTTTAGAATTAGTCCAAGATAGTTGGCATTGATTTAGTTCATTTATAATCATAACTACTAATTAATGTGGTGGTAATTGGTATGATAGATTATATATGTTTTCTTGAATTGGCAAGTCAAATGTTAAATAATTACCATGTCAATTGTCAAACGCCTTGCATTCAACCTGCACGTTAGTGAGCATCTCTTCACATGTACCTAGTAAGTATCCATGGTAAATGTAAATCCTTTAAAATAAGCCACCTTTTACTCTACCATGATATCACATTGGAGCTAGGAAAGTGTTAGTATGGACGCTTACCTCTGGTAGACGATAAATATTTCAAAGTTTTTAGTTATATTTTTTAAGCTTTTTTTCGAGTTTTCGTTATTAACGTTACCCGTTCGCCCTCGCTGGGCTCAAGTGCGGACTTCCCAAGTACTTCACATTGTAGTTTTATTAATCAAGAATGGTGGCAAAATTTACCGATTAGATTATCTACATCAAAATTATATGATAAGATAAGATTTTTCATAACCAGTTTAACCTCGTCATCAAAACTGCTACAACAATATCCATAACAAAAAATTATGAAAACAACTAGTTTATCTCCGTGCAATAGATAAAATTCCAACTAAATTCTCTAAAACCATTAAAAATTAATGTCTATATATAGGAACAAAATTTTATAAAATAGTAAAAATCATAAACAAACACATCTCCACCACACATAATTACATGTTCTCCATGAACAAGATTTGCAACTCCTTATGCATTGAAATGGTCTTATTATATATAGAAGACTTTTCTCCTACATTCTTCTCTTTTATTCATTTTAACAATCAAACTCCAACCTTTTTATTATCCACCCCTTCATCTCAAAACAAATTAATTTATTTCATACAAAATCACCCTCAAACCCTTTCACAAATTCCCACAAAAACACACAAAAAACATCAAAAAACCCATAGACATTTTTTTTTTTTTTTGAAAATGATCAAAACCCAAGTCATCCCAAAAGAGATCAAACCACAAACCATGACAACAACAAATAAAGAACATTTAGACCAACTTAAGCATATTTTCGACCGGTTCGACATGGATGGAGATGGAAGCATAACCCAACTAGAGTTAGCTGCATTGTTAAGGTCTCTAGGGGTTAAAACCACAGGAGACCAACTCCATGCATTGTTAACAAACATGGACTCAAATGGTAATGGTTACATAGAATTTGATGAGTTAGCTGAAGCCCTAATTCCTGAGTTAACCAACCATGAAATATTGGTTAACCAAGAGCAATTACTACAAGTTTTTCGGTCTTTTGATCGTGACGGTAACGGGTATATTACTGCTGCTGAACTTGCTGGATCAATGGCTAAGATGGGTCAACCATTGACTTACAAAGAATTGGCTCAAATGATGAATGAAGCTGATACTAATGGAGATGGTGTCATTAGTTTTAATGAGTTTGCTGCTATTATGGGTCGTTCTGCTTCTGAGTTGTTTGGTCTAAATAATTCATAGTTAATTTTGTATTCTACTACGAGACGGTTTCACAATAATATTATTGTTAATTTTGTGGGTTTATTGTGAATTTTAATGACATAAGTACATGATTGTTGTATGTGTCATGGGTTAATGTGATTTTTTTTAAGGATTTGGCTAATGTTGCAATGTACAAAGTAATGTGACATGCATTTATGTTACTTGTTGAAAGAAATGGAGCTAATGAGATTTAATTCAACATTTTTTTTTTGACAATTTCCATTTTCGCACACCCAAAAGTTTTTGTCTACATAATACTTGAGTGTGTGGTGCGGTGCACATCACCCAAGTCTGGCGGTGTAGATGTCAGCTAGTTTAATTCGTAAAATCGTGAAATGTAGTATTTATAAATAACTCAAGTTCTAACACCGTTAACATCAAAATTGCACTGATGGCTCTCTTTACATCAAGGAAAAACCAACTTTGTCGTTAAGTTCAAAGTTATATCGTATATTACCAAAAAAGATATGAGAATTGTTAAGTTCTCTACTATTTAAGTGAACACCCAAAATGAAGTTGAAACAAAACAAAACCAAGTCGAATTAATATAAAGCAACGAGTCAACAACCATCCGATCTAAACCCAAACATAGTGACATTTTAATGTCACTAATGACCTTCCCAAACCCTACTAATGATGAAATCTATTTTACGCACTTTATGTCTGATTCATTGAATTCGTACCATTTTATTCCGACTTTTTGCCACCAATTGTTTAATCATCTTTATAAAACAACTATTGAAAAATCAAAAGTGAATATGATCCATGATTAATGAAGCAATGACAGAATGTCAATAATGTAGTTTAGTATTGATTG
>JAOWBH010168941.1:0-10741 GCA_028566215.1 Silene coronaria
TTAGGGTGAAGTGTAAGGGGAAAACGCCTCTAATTCGCCTAAGCACCTCCCTTCCGGTCTCGTGCTAGGACACTAGTTGCCCTGACTCACCTCCCTTTCGGTCTCGTAAGTCGGACTCCCTAATTCAATACCCAAATAAAATACCCGAGTATTGGTCAAGGTAATTAGGCCCACGTTGGCTCCCGAGTCATCCCACTCCCACTTACGAGGGTCGATTTCAAACCCAAGACTAGAGATACCCTCCCTTGGTTCTCCCTTTCGGTCTCAACTTAGGTTGGCAAATAAATTTGGATAAGGTAACCCGATTTCCCACCTAGTCGGCTCTCGCCAACGGACAAGGGTCGGAAATTCACAATCACCACTACCAAGCCCTAAAGACAAGTCAAGTCCCCTAGTCAACCTTAACCAACACCCCAAGAACCAATCAAAATGGAATTTAACCAAGTAACTTATACATGTCGCGGTTTAATCGAATCCTAGTAAAAAGACTACTCACTAATCATAACTAATTTAACATAAAACACATAAACAATTAATCTAAACATGGTATTAAATAAAATAAAGTGTAAAGATTGAAATTTTAACAAATCTAATTACTAAACATGAATAAACTACACATTGTGAGAGTAATAAAGACTAAAACTTTGACTACTTAAAATAATTAAGCTAATTAAAACATAACAATAATTAAAATAACAATAAACTAGAGAAGGAAGAGAAATTTATACCTAACTTGTATTAAAGAGGAATGAGAGGGATAAATCTTCATACAAACTTGTAAATTCAAAGGATAATCTAAATCTAAACTAAAAACAAGGAAGGAAAGATGGAATTTTTATGTAATTGAAAGAGCAAAACCTAGACTACTCCTACTCTTTGCCTTCCGTCCCACGGCTGTCTCCTACCAAAGACAACAAAAATGACGGCCTCTGTTGAAGACCCCCAAAAATGAGGGCTGCTCTTTTCTTTTCTTTACAATTCTCAAGCTCCACTCAAAGCTAAAGCATGAAAATACTAAATTGCCCATAATTAATTTGTCAAGTTTTTGCTATTAAAAGTGGCAGCCCAATACACTTAAACAACAAGGGAAAGACCGGAAGAGTGGGCAATAGGCGGTCCAAATGCTATCCACTGAATTGACAAAAGGTTGACCGTGGGCTTTGTCTTGGCAAGTTGACATTGCTATTTTGTTTTCTTCTCTTTGACCCGTCTTGTCTTGGTACTCGGTTTTTCGCTCCGTTTGGTACCTACAAAATAAAGTGACGGAAGCAAATACCAAATCTCGGAAAACAATATAGATAGACACAAACCGATATAAACCCAATAATGTTCTATTTTATTCTAAAATAAGTAAATAAGGCTAATTCGAGTTATGAATTAAAATAGAATAAGGGTCAAAATGTGGGTTAAAAATACGCAAAATAAAGCGTTATCAATCTCCCCACACTTAGCCCTTACTCGTCCTCGAGTAAGTACAAAAATATTCAAGGACCCATAATGTAAGATGTGACTAAACTACTTATTCAAAAATAAATCACAAGTTTCCAATATCAAAAGTCACGGTTCTAAAATTCAAATAATGCATAAAGTATGAAAACTATCCACTAAGTCGGTTGCAAAGTTTTATTACATATCTCTTATCCTCGGTCCAAGCTATTTCAAGGGTGTGAGGTGGAGGCGGAGTGAAATACTCCCATGACGTTATCACCCATGGACAATTATGTTTCGCCCCTTAAAACGATAAGGTGCAAGGATCGTCCTATTCTAACTAGGCGACAAGGGAAGGAAATTTTATTTGTGAGTGAATAAGATAAGTAAACAATTGAGACAATTTTTTTTTTCTTTTTTTCACCCCATTTTTTTTGGATCTTCTTTTCTTTTTTTCTTTTTCTTTTTTGAAATATTGATTCCCCTCTCTTTTTTTTGGACACAAGGAAAAAATTTTATTTCGAACCATCACTTGAAACTCAAAAGTTGATGTTCTTGAGAAACACATTTTATTGACATATAAACAGCCCTTTTTTTTTGTTTGTTTTCTAACCCTCTTTTTTGGATTTTCTTTTTGGGATTTTTTTGTTTTGTGGGTGTTATTGGATAAAAGTCGCCTAATTTAAATAGTCACCTAAACAAAATTGACAAGAGAGTATCGCATCACGGGAGGTGGAATACGGAATTTAATGAAGTACACACCCCCGAGCGTCTTATAGTAGGAGGATAATCGATATATAATACTAAAGTGCAACCGTTAAGTGTCTAAGCGTCATACTCTTCACAAGAGTTGAAAACTAGAAAAACGACTAATGAGAGCAAATACAAGTGAAACAAAGGGAAATTAAATGTTTTTGGTTTTTCAATTTTTTCAATTTTTAGGAATTTTTCAAAAATTTAGTAAAGAGAAAACACAAAAGAGACATGTTGCACATTTAAGAAATATAATACAACCACAATTAACATGCCAACAACAACACAACACACTTACACACCACCAAAGATACCAACACTCCAAGTTCACAACATATGTCCACAAGGGACCAACACCACTAAATCCATACACATGCCAACAACAACTACTCCATTCAACCAACAACAACAAATCCTCCTCACACTTAAACTTGACATTGTCCCCAATGTCTAAGAACAAGGAAGGTAAAAAGAGAAAGTGAGGTGAAGAATATTACCGTTTCAAGCACAATCTTCGATCATCCACTAGGTGAAGTGATCCTCGATTCTTCTACTTCTACTTCTACTCACCACCTTCTTGTTGATATATGGAGCTCACAAAAATGGTAACTACACACATAAAATAAAACACACACACACACACACAAAAAAAAACATCACACAAAAGACCCTACACTAAAACACAACAACAAGTGAGTTACTTAAGAAGCCGGTCAAAGACCGCATCAATTTATAGACCAATTTTCATAAAAGTGGTCATAAGCAATCACAAGCAACAAGCATGACCAATGACATACATAAGGCAAGAGATCTCATAACCAATTTGAAAAACATAAATAAAATATTTAAATTTGTACGGGTTGGTTATTTAAATTTGTTATAAAACATAAATAAAACTAAATGCATATGCTATTTTTATCAAAAATTACTAATATAAGCATAAATATAATTAAATTAAAAATATTCGATTTTTTTGTAAACTAAATTAGTTGTATTAGATGTACGTACACTTGGTACTATCGCAAATCAAAATCATTTTATCTCGCTTACTCATAACCCTGGAAGTTGCAAAAAAAAAAAAAAATTGTTCATGAGCCATGAGTGAAAACTTGGTTTAAAAGATTGCGCGGGTTGGTTATATTGTATTCTTATGCATTAATATAGGTTCAATTTAATTTGGTTTTGAGACATAAAATTAAAGCATAATCTGTGATATACAATATTACAATGTTTATGCTATATATATGATTGAAAAAAAAAATTAATATAGGTTCAATTTAATTTGGTTTTGAGACATAAAATTAAAGCATAATCTGCGATATACAATATTAAAATGTTTATGCTATATGACTGCAAAAAACATTGAGATATAATTAGGTTACGTAAAAAAAATATCTTTATAGTTTTACTTTTAAAAGTGATACTTGTACTATTTAATGTAACTATTACATTTTGTGTGAATCAAAATTTATAAGTGGATACAAAACAATTTCCATTGAAACCAAAAAGACTCAGTCAATATACAACTCCCTAATAACAACACAATTTTGAGTAGTTATCAATACTCAAGAGCAGACCTGACAAATGGGTCATTCAGGTTGGATTAAATTCATTTTTTGTAATGTATGTAAACTTGTTAATTATTTTTTCTTACAACTTTGATTGTTCTGTAAATTTCTGTTGATTAGAATGTTCATTTGTCTAATTCGGTCGATTTACATACTTCCGTAGTTTAAATTATTTAGTAAAATGAATTATTTTGATTACAAATTTTGTCTTGAACGGCTTTAGAAAATAGTTAGGTAGTATTATTAACGATGAGGGAGAGCTTTACCGCCCTTGAGGTTCTACCCGGCTCAAATCCGGATTAAATCGGAGGGTTTATACCAAAAAATGATGATATGTATGTTTTTTTGTTACCTTTTGATTTTTTTTTCCTGTTTCTCCATAATTTTTAAAAAAATTGATGATTGAAATCGTAAAATACTTATTTTATAAAATTAGAAAATAAACTGCTAATAATAAATGACAAATTTTATGTCACAAATAACTTAAATTGCGTCTACCACTTTAATTTTGCATAACTTTTTTTTCATTAATTAATTTCTTAATCTTTGATGTGGGTCCCTCATTTGTTTTTTTTTAATAAAAAAGCAGGATGTGGTGACGTGGCTTCACAGAATTGCATGAAATGTTTTTGTATTTATGAAGATAAGATTAATCTTTGATGTGGGTCCCTCATTTGTTTTTTTTTTTTAAATAAAAAAACTGGATGTGGTGACGTGACTTCACAGAATTGTACGAAATGTTTCTGTATTTATGAAGATAAGATTCTTGATTTGTTTTAGATCCAATGGATCGAGCTGGTTATTTCAGATTCAACTCAAGATTTACCAGTCTTCTTACCCTAAAAAAAACTGGAACGAGTTGAATTTTAGTAGGTCTAAATTTGAGAGCTAAGTCCTTTAACTTTGTTTTCAATTTGCAAGAGCCAAACTAACTTGTCAATTTTAATTTATTTCCTAATCCTCTCCGTTTCATTCTCCAAGTCTCTCTTCTCAATTACTTCAATCAACACGGAATATACTTGGACAAATTCACACACTCAATTCATCTTCCAATTACCATCGTAAAATTGAACTGAACTGAACTGAACTGAATTGAGCTTAACCGATTTGAACTAAATTGAATTGACCTCAACTTATAAGAACTGAAATTAAGTTCACAGGTTGACAATCTTTAATTCTAATTAGACCTGGCAAAATTGACCCGACACCCGAACTCAAGACCAAACCCGAATTAACCCGACCCGGTATAACAAGATCAAAACTTTTATTGTTGCAAACTGATTATTATTAACAAAGAGGCACTATTTAACCCAAAATTGACCCAACTAAAACCCGACCCGGTTACCTGTTTGTCAGGTCTAAATCTAAGTCAGGACAGTCTCGGTTTCTTTCCTCAAATTTCTTCTCAATTTCCTCTTTCAACCGCCCAACTCATTACGATCCTACATCATCATCATCATCATCATCATCATCATCAACAATAATCTGAACAAAGTATTAATCCAGTAATCTCATTTTTCAAGTTCTTCTAAATCACGGAATTCATGGTATCAAATGTGAGTATGAACTTGTAATTCCACTTCTTTTAATGTATTTTACTGTTCGCGCATTATCATTTCCATTCTAATTATTTCTAGGGTTTGTAATTGTTGCATTTTAGTTCATATTACGTTGTTCTTGCGATTGATTTTGTTTAATTAGTCAACTGTTATTTATTTGAGCTGTTTTGGGTTTCTTAATTTGGTTTATCTTCTTCCAATTTACTCCCTCCATTCAACTCCACACTACCATTATTGTTTTTGCACAAGTATTAAGACAAAATTAAAATAATAGTAAAAGGACAATTGCTTTATAGAAAAGTGAGTTTTATGGTGTATTATAGTGGGGTATGAGTGGCATTTGGTGTAAATATGATGTTTTACTTTGTATTTTAGTTGCTGAATGACAAATGCAAGTGGTTGGTTGCCGGGTATTGTTTTATTGGTTTGTATGAGGAGATGTTCGGGGAAGACCAGAAAGAGATTGTCCATAGCATTGCACGAAAATCTAACTCCAGATGTTTCATGTTCGGGGTTCAGTGTTGTTACCGTTTCCTGTTTGTCCTTGAAATTATTGCTCTTTTGGGACTGGGGTTTACTTCAATTGTTGTCTTTGTTTGCTACTCTGTATTCATTATATTCATATCGTTTGAACCGGTTCTTGCACAGGCTAGATACAAGAGCAAGTAGGCCAATGCCTAAGATAACAGTTTATCACACACACTCACATTCGTAAGAATTGAGGATTCTATGGTACCATTCTTTAGTAGTGCTCGAAAACTAGCTATATCACATCCATGTAAGAGTTGTATCTTTTGACTTTAGTGACAGCAAGCCAATCCTCCTCACTTTAGCATTTCACACATTCCGGCTCCGCGTTATAGCTCATAGCATTTAAGCCATCTAGCAGATATGCTTATGCAATATATGTAAATCACGCCTTTGAATACAGCTGACAGTTGCTTCACCCCATACTGACTCACCTTCCACTCAAACTGACTTGCCGTAGCTGCGTAGCATATTAGCACCACAAAAATACATGATCAATGCTCTTATTATCTGCTCCACACAGTAGACATTCATAGTTTTGACAGACGCCAAAGCTAGCTAGTCTATCTCGTGTGGGCGACTTATTATTCATTAGCAGCTAAAGAGGGCACCTTGCAGGGAGCCTTGGAACCTTGGGTGTGATTCCTCATGTTGAGTGCATGGTGGCCAATACACAATCTTAGATTATCATTTTGCTTCTTTTGGAACAACAAGTTTTTTTTGTAGGGAGCCTTGGAACCTTAGAAGGCCCAGTAAACTTGTGATTTTTGAAGTGTTTTGATGGTTTCTACTGTTTGCTTGCATTGCTATCTATAAATTATAAACAAAAAGTCGAGTTATTTCTGCTTGCTGTTTGTACTGTACCTACATTTACCTTCGTAAACTCACTAATTTTCATTTTCAGAATGGTGATGCTGTATTTTCATCATCAGATTTAGGAGAGAAGGGTGGGTTTGTATGGATATATTCATAGCTGCCAAATTTGGAAGAGTTAACGGTTAAGGGTAGCCAGTCATTGAAAGAGTTGTTCGAAAAAGAGGAGTACAATGCTGTCAATGAGGCTTTGACGTCATTTTGCGAGCATGCCAAAACATTAGAGTTGAATACTTTGCCATCACTGAATCTCATGCCTCTGCATCTCTTTAAGAGTATTTGTTTTCTCACTTTGGCTGAATTGAAGTGGAATTATTTAATTGAAGCTCATGTCTTCAAGGATTCTGTACACCAACTTCAATTTCTCTCAATCAAGGAGTGTCACTACATGGAAGCACTTGTGATCAATGTTGGTTCGCATATCAAGCTCTGGAGCCCCAAGCAGTTAAATTTATTGGGTTTGGCTTCTTTTTTATAGGCATTTTTTCCATCCCGAAAAACGGAGCCGCTGTATTTCTTTCATCACTTGAATCACTTGTAAGTTGTAACCATGTCCTGTAACAAGCTCGAACACTTTTGACCAGGCTCCATTTCAGCTCTTAAAATCACAAGACGTGTCCCTCCACGGCTCCACCATTGTACTAAGTTGCAACAGATGTTGGTAAGCAATTCAAAGGATACAATCGAGTAGCCGTCTCTGTGAAAGGTATCCTTTTTGGACTGCAAAATTATCAAGTTCATTTCACCTGGGTCTCTAACAGCACCCAAATTTAAAGATGTAATGCTTTATGTCAGTGCCACAACATGTAACACTTTTTCCCACGAAAAGCAAACCATAATGGCGATCTACAATTACCTTCCTTGGAGATTGTGGTTAAGACAAGGAATTGTAGCTATGTGATAACTTTTAAAAGTTAAGTCAAGGGACTGTAGCTTATAACATAGGAGTTGAGTAAATCTAACGAACAGGTTACTCCGTTCGGATCATCTGTCAATTGGGTCGAGTGAATTGGGTTTAAGTATGTTTCAAGAGCATTGTTATTAGTCATTATGGCTTAAACATTTTGCTTTCGGGTGTGGTACTGCCTGTAATCTGCTCTTGTAAATAGATAGGAAGTATTTACTCATCAGAGTTTCAAATTCAAGTTGTGATGCTATTATGTACTGACAGTTTATCCTTCGACAATTGAAAACTGATAGCCAATCTAGAAATTATCTTCAATGGTTCAAGTATTTATGATTTGTGATGGCATGGTCACAAAGTTCTCTTGCTGTACTATATATGTGAGTGTTCTTTTGTAGCGACGAATGCCTAGTTCGGACACTACTGTTTTGTAGTGGGTTTGAAGATTACAACAGGGGATCTTATGCCCAGAACAGTAATGGAATTAGAAAAATTTTCATTCGTTTGATACTTCGATGCTCCCCAACTTGTCACCTGAGCCAGCATCAGTGAACGAATCACTGTGCTCCATAAGATTTGCTGCATGAGTGAATATGTGTCAGATAGGAGTTGCTCGTCAACACTAACAGACTGTTGAGTTCTTCAGATTCTCAGTTCAGCATTGATTAAAGGTGATACTTCTTTCCTTTTCCCTTGAGTTTTAAACGTAAAATCACAGCTTTTCTTACGTAACTGCTACATGTATAGAGATTGTTTCTAGAGTACATGTAATCTGTATCACATGACGAATATCACTGGTTTCTATCAGCAGCTTAGGTCGCATATGTTGTTTACTCATAGGTTGAATTTCCATGACAAAGCTCCCTATTTGCCTACGTGTCTTTTTTTTCCTCCTTTTGTCGAAGCCTATTGTTCATTTTTGTCACAATTAAATTAAATTATCTAGGATCAGATTAAATGTACGGAGTAGTAATTTTGGTTACAAAAATTGAAGTTGACCCTGGTGTGTGCATGTGATTCTGATTTTATTTCATTGCTGGATTTTTGTGGTAGATTATCAAAGAGAACCATATTTCAATCAGCATTGCTGTTGGAATAAATATCGCAACATAGAAGAGCATCAACTGGTGAAGGCATGGAGAGGCAACACATCAGAGGTCTTGAAAGTCGGTCAAAGTATGAATAATTCCTTCCTTAACACGGCCATTGTAAGAACCTCCCTGTAAGTCTACTTACTCTAATTTTCTTAATTTTTACTCCATTACTGAGTTAGGATTTTTGTCTTTGGGTTAGTAACTACATATGCAAGAGTCTTACTAGAGGAACTGAAGAATTTCTTTGCTTTGCAACTGAAATAGGTGAAGTTATAACTTTTATACTGATTGCTTCCTGTTTCTTTAGAAACTCAAGTATGGCAGCATTCTGAAATTTTATGAATGGATTGGTGTTTAAACTTTAAATTGTAGTCCCTCCAACCCAATGAGAAGTGATTTATTTTCGTTTTGGGGTTTATTATAGTTATCTACTATTTATATTTTTGGTAGGTTTTGGAGTTTTGGTGGGGCCAGTTTCCATGCAAGTGGAGTCATTATGTTTTGTGTGGTCCAAAGTAGTAATTCACCTATTTTTATCTCCTTGATTTTTGTGTCAAAAGCAATAGATAACTGTTGATCGAGAGGGAGGGAATATGTATTTTCGAGGGTTACGTAAATTTAAGGTGAACTTACTAGTTTCAGTTGGGTCAGCTTGTCTTGTACTTTGTAATTGTGCGCATCAACAATACATCCCATCGTCAAAACAATATAATTTTCTAAATAAATAGAAGTATTTTTAGTTTGTTTGGATTAACTACTATTTGCCTGGATCGGTCACATAGTATTACACGAGAGCATATGAGATGATAAACTGCTATTTAATCCTTTTTAAGGTTAAGATGGATATAGACCGTCTTAAATAAGATTGTGCATAAAGAAATATGCGGGTAATAAATTACAATGGCCTTTAAATCTTTAATAACACACAAAAAGAAAGATTACAAGAATAAAGTTTCAGTAATTGTAATGTAAGACGGTCTCACACTATGAAACAGTCCATTTATGTGAAAAACATTCATTTATCATTAATAAAAGAGTTCTCTTTCTTATATAATGGAACCGTCTTACCCTACAATTTGTGATGAAGTTTATATGTAATTAATCCAAAAGGTTAAAAGTTTAAATATGATCAATTCAAAAGGTGAGAAATTTAATGGTACTAAGTAGGAGTAAGATTTTTTAAGAACTTTTCAAATGCAGAGTTTATAAAAAGGTAGGAATTATAAAAGATAAAAAGTCAACTGTTAATACACAGGCGTAAAAATTCTAAACAAACCACTTAAAGGTGAAAACTATGTATAGGTCCCGGTCTTAAGGGAGAGTAAGGGAAGATAATGGCATTGTCCAAATCATACAACGTAAGATCTAGGAATCCTATTATGTCACAAATAATCCTATGATAATTAACCAAAGTAGGTGACAATTATTTGTCTGTACTGTTAACTATGGTTTGGTCAACGTTTTGCATAATATTATATGTTGTGCAGATCGTGAAATGACAACCACCTAACAGTTCTTCCGGTTAACCCAAATCCGTTCTTTGATTAAAATACACCTTTCATATGTTAAACAAATGTACATTATTAGCTTGAATTAGGGGATTATGATATTAATCTTACAGTGTTTCTGAATGTCTTATTTGAAGTGTGAACATGCTTAATAACATTATCACTTCAGTTTAATAATAGAGGTTGGCATCATGTGAAGTGGAAATCACCAGTCCAATCCAGTTTTTTTTTTTTTTATTGCAAATTATAGAATTGAAACGTTAATTTTTTTTTACAGTATGAGACGGTTCCTTTTATATAATACTCCCTCCATTCAACTCCAAATGGTAGTTTTCTTTTTTCACGTTTGCCAACGCACGTTTTATATCGTCAATATCTTTAGTTACATATTTGTAGAAATTATAAAAGTTTTATATTATTAATGTGCTACTAAAGACGAATAAAACAGGATCTCACATGAATATATTTTATCTTATATATTGGGAGGAAATGAAAAGATTCTTTCAACTTGTGAATAGTGTACAAA
>JAOWBH010168952.1:0-10740 GCA_028566215.1 Silene coronaria
ACACAATACACCATACCCCACATGGAATTGAATTTGGACCACACACAACTTACTAAAAAAGGAAAGGAGAACCAACATTTGATTCATATGAAAGAGGAAAGGGAAACCAACACAAGGAAAAGTAGGGAGTATTATTTAACTAAGAAAAATCTCAACTATTGTATCATTTAACTATTATTGAACTATTAGAGGGGCAACCTACAACACCCTCATTTACCAAAGAGCCTTAAGCAAGACCTTCCCTGGCGGATAAGGGTGTTACCATGTCGGTTTCTCGAGGTAGTAAATATCATAAGACAATAACGGAACATTTAATAAAAGTTAATACAAAGTTTACAGCGGAATTATCAAAGCAATACAACTCGGACAACCTATCGCTAAAAGTACAACTGGTGGAACAATGCTAAGGACTCCTCAATCAAACTCGACTGAACTAAGATGTCTCTGACCAATCCCGAAGCCAATCCAGCAATCACTAAGCACCTGAAAAGTCATACTGCTCACCATTTTCATTAATATCAAATGGATCACAGCAGAACACAACAAAAAGAAAAATGCACGCAAACACCAACAGGTCAGTATACTATTCCACACAAATAAAATCACAACAAAGGCAACACCACCAATACCCACAACAATCTCCAAACTCCTAGAACCAGTAACTGAAGTACCCATCGCAACAGGTAGTCTGCCCCTGCCGAAGGGAGACCGCAGCCTAGCCACCAAAATTCCCGCTCATCGCAATGAGCGAACCCAGATCATTAATGTGCACATCCTCCTTGTGACGGGAGCCACAAGGGGTGATACATGGCCCGAAGACCATCTCCCGACAATGGTTTCACAACAACCTCAACAACATTATCATCATCATCAATATGTCATAACATCTTAATAATCATAACCATAACATCACAACAACAATCAATAGAAACTGTGTAAGGAAACTCTACCTTTCGCAAGCCTCATAGCAATAGCAATCAATCACGTCAACTCTTTGCAAGTATTCACATTGTCACCTACAATCAACAATTGCTCTATACTACACTAACTGAATAAAATTAATTAATTACAAGTATTCACATACTTACCCAAATGTACATATAGACAACAACAGAGAAAACGATCTGACCCCATGGTCCGCTCCCAAGTCACGCCCTTCTCAGAGTTAGGTTAAAGGTGAGGATCAAAGAAGTGTGGTGGGAGATGAGAGGGAGAGAGCAATGGTACTAAATTTAGGGAAAGGAAAGAAAGAAATAAAAATGAAATGAAACTGTTTTAAGTCGCATCCTCCGCATGACTTTATATATCTCACGCTGACATTAGGGTACTTGGTCGAATATGGACTATACTCGGCCGAGTACACCGCACTTGGTCGAGTGCCACGGACACTCGGCCGAGTGACCCGTACTAGGTCGAGTAGTCAATCTCAAATGCCATACAGTTCTCCCTTCATCTCCCACGAGGGTCCCACAAGGTCAAGGGTCAGTCAATGGGTCCCTAAAAAGGCAGGTATTACACAACTTGTATAACCGGTTCCCTTTGTATAATCATGACTTATTGACTCCTTTGTCTTCCTTTCAGTGTAAAAACACCAAAAACCCAATTTACCTCCTTTTATCACCAAGTTTCCTCACCCACCCTATCACCACCAAGCTTCTGAAAGTTCTAGACCCCTAATTAGACTCCTCTAATTATTTACTAAATTACTTTAATTTAGTTATTTGTGTTATCTAGTTACATGCAATGTAATATTTAAGCATAATAAGAAGAAAAAGATGAAGAAATACAACCATGTCTTCATATTCTTCATGGCATGAACAAGTTGATGATCATAAACCTTTGATGATCATCCTATCAAGCTAAAAATATTCTATACAACAAAATAGATGTCCTCCTTCCTTAATCCACCCAAGATGTAAAACCCCAAAATACTCCTTATATTATGTACTAGATAAGTATAAGAAGCAAACCCTTAAAATATATTACAAATATTACTACCTTAGTAATATAAGATGTGAGTTTTATTTGTGATTTGATCAACTTTTGATCAAATTTTTTGATAAAATTTTATTGCATGAAAAAGATGATGAATAATGAACAACTTTTTGTTCATTTTCTTCTCCTATATAAATCGGCCAAAGGCCTCTTATGGAACAATTTTTGTTCTCAAAAATTCGACTCATGCAAAGACTAAATGAAGGTTATATATAGGGAACATAAAGGAGGAAAATGATGTGATCTTATCACATATTTTCTGACCAAATTAATGTTGGAGTAAGTGTCCTCCACAATAGTGAGCTTACATAAAAAATATCATATAAGAAATACACCCGGGATATATTTTATTATACTTGTCAGTTGATTAACGTAAATCGGTAACGCTTGGCAGACTAAAGTTTGACGTTACTGTCATATGACGGCGGTGATCAGGTGATCAATATAAATACTAACACCATGCACCCTATAAATACTAACACCATGCATGAGATAACAAGGATGAGATTTGCAAAGGGTTGTAAGATTAGCTAATTGAGTTTTTGTACCTCAATTGTTTACACTTCAAACCCTATAAATACTAACACCATGCATGAGATAAAATGAAGAAAATTGGTCCTTCAATTTTCACACATAAAAAGAACAATAAGATTGTTCATCTTTTCTTCAATTTCTCCACATTAACATTTATCTTAAAAAACTCACAACAAATAATATATATCAAGTATTATTAGTGTAATAATATTTGTAGTATAAGTTCATGGTTTATCACTAATTATATCTAGTTAATATTATTAGTGTTATTTGGGTTTTATCTTGAGTGTAATCAAGAGGAGGCCTTCTAATTTGAAGGTTGAAGACAAGGAGTTCATCCAAGCAAGTAGAGTTCCATAAGACTACTATTGTAGTAGTCTTATAGCCTTTTTCATCAATGTAAGGAATTTTCTTCCTTTTATTTACATTATAATGCAAACATATTAGCATGCATGTAATTAGATCATCTTAAACTAAATTAATAAGGAATTTAGAAACTAACTAGTTTTATACTCGTGCAAGAAATGCACGGATTGTTATTAAATTATAACATTCAAAATATGTTAATTAATACAGTATTTTTTATAATTGGACGTAATATTATTATATAATATTTGAATAATACATATATAATAATAGCATACATTATGAAATGTTAAACCGATGCAAATATAATTGCGCGAATTTATTTAGCGGTTTCGTTAATATAGAAAGTAAAGATTTTATGATATATATCAAATGAAAATGTCTCAACTTAATTATTTTTGAATAAATGACGTGTAGCCTAACTTTTTTATGATTTTATTGGAAAAAAATTAAATACAACTTGGTGTGTACCGTGTACACTAAAAGAGTAAACACACATATTTATGCTTATGTTATTACCCGCTTTACTCTATTCTTACATAAAACTGTCTTACATAAGACTAACAGAATAGTAAATGGGCCAAATTACCAAATACTACGATTAGAAACATAAACAAAGCTCATTTATATGAGCTATTAGCCTATTAATGTACACATTTAATTGCCCTAAAAAATGAATTACTTTCACTTGTTGTTTCCAAGTTGTCATTAAAAATCTTCCATCTTTCTTTGATTTCATCTAATTTTCATTTATTCCAATTTTTAAAATTAAAGATCCCTAAGTAGCTCCTACTTATCTGAAATCCTAGCCCCATCCTTCCTTTCACACTCTTAATTCTCATCCCTCAATAATCAATAATCACTCCTCACCTAATCCAATATTTGACGGTTACTTTACAATTTCTAAAATCTTCAAAACAGTAATTATTTAATTTTGAAAGTAAGAAACTTTTCTACTTTAATTATTAAATATATTATTGATCTTGTAATTTCCTTATAATTTTTCATTTCTCGTCCATTTTTTTTCCTGTTTCATAAAGTATTTTTTTCAATTTTTTGACGTTTTATTTATTTTTTACTTTGTAGTTAGTTTTTTTTTTTGTACTTTTCGTTTATTTGTTATAGTTCAATTTCTTCTATAGTTGTAATATTGTTAAAATTTTGTGTTTTCATTTGTAGATCGGATTTGAATAATATTTTTTTTTTTCCATTTTACATCAAGTGGCTTGCATCATATGGTTGGAGAAGTATAAATTTTATGAAGTTTAACTATTGGAAATAATTGTTATACTTAAAAGTTAAAATGCTTTGAATTTATATAGGATATGTATAAGAATTGAGGAGAGAGGGTAATTAATTGTTATAGAAAATATGGGGGACCCATATTCAATAAAATTCTTGAAAAAACTTCCCTTTTATACTAGTTAGATTTGGGACTTTGGAGTACCACATGTAAAAACATAAACATAAAAATCACGTGTAATCTGTCAAAATTTAAGGATATGAAAAATTTTCGTAAAAAAATCCCCTTTACCAAATTAATTCCTCCAACGCCATCAACTCCTCCCATTTCCTACCCAAATCACCATTTTCTCCATTTGTCGATTATTACTATCACCATCATCGATCATTGCCATCACAATCTTACTTGAGTTAATTTGAATGTTTTGTGTCTAAATAAATCCTCTAATTTAGTACCCTTTTCATTTATTTCAATGTGAGCCAAAATATGTCAAAATTGATTTCAATTTATAGACAATTAAAAAACTAAATCATTTTTTTATGCTCATATTTATATTTTGATTTAGTATATAATTTTCATTTTGTTACTTTATTAGTTAAAATTTTCATTTTCTCACATTTGACAGATGGTGTATGTAACCTATCGAAATTACAGGCGACAATTCAAGCATGACTGACATTTTTCTTTTGCCCTGTGCTATTTTTTATTCAACCAACGAGCAGGTAACATATATGGGATCACCACCTGGGTTAAGAAGGATCATGCTAATTTTGTGGTTAATTAATAATTAAGGTGACTCAAATAAAGTGGCCCATAACCTAGTTATGGCTAATTCGGTTTGTAATTCATTAGAAAGGGAAAAAAAAAATAAGGTCATCACTTCCCTCATTAGTCATGACCTTGCTTGGGGGTCATGACTTTACTTGAGGATGGTCTTTGAAGTCAACTCTTGTAAACCTGATAAAAGAATTCAAAATTAAAATGAACCATCAAATTATATAATTTTGGCAATTTCATATTTTTGATTTTAAACCTAGCGTAGTGACTAATATTTTTCCCTTTGTTTATTAATCATGTAGACACAATCTGGTCAACAATAAGTACTCAATAACAACATTGAGCTTATATTCAATATGCCACAACAGTGTGTTACTAACATTGCATCATAGTGGCAAATAAAACCATTTTAATTAGAAAATCCGACCAATATTTTGACACAAATCCATACGACCAAACACTCGGCGGGTGAGATTGTGTATGGATTTGAGTTGGTTTACCATATGGGTAATTTAAGATGCAAGGTCGTACTGTGCAAAGACCAATAGTTAGTTCAACCATAGTAGTGTTTGATCTCAATTAAATGAGTCTTTGAAAGTGAATTAAAACAACAATTTCAAATTGTTTAATAGTCCAAGGAGGGATTTCGAGTCTAGAGCCTTCTATGCTTTCTGTCTAAGGATCTTAGTTTCTTCCTCTTTGTCGAGGCTTATCTCGCGATTTTGATTGTGAGATTGCTCACTATTTATTCGTTTTCTTGTGCGCTTCTGTCTCTTTGTGCAGGTTCAGATGAAGAGTTCTTCAACGATCCATAACCGGAACGGGAAGGAGGTCGTGGGTTCAAATGAGGGCGAAGGATATCTCCTCTTCCGAATGGTAAAAGAGAAACAATGATTTACATAATAAAATAAGGCGATGCTGGTTGGAAAGTTATGGTCTTTGAGGGAAATAAATGTTAAAGCGGCTATAGACACCATGATCAAACTTTGGAATTCTTCAAAGACAATTATGGGGAACATTGTTGTTGCAAAGAAGAAGACCTTTGTCTTTTGCTTTGACTTGGATAGAGATAAAGCTAGGGTTTTGAAGGGGTCAATCATGGCATTTTGAAAAGTTTGTATAGTACTTTAATGAACCAAATCATACAGGTAAACTCACCGACGTCCCGCTGTTTCACTTTCGTTTGTGGGCTAGGGTTTATGACCTTCCTATTTCGGGCCGGGTCCTGTCTGTCGAATGCTAAGGGTATAAGAGGTTGTTTGGGTACGTTTATCAGTGTCGAATTAGACCTAATGTCGAACTTGATAGGGCAATACGAATCAGATATCTCCATAACGTTCGAAAGCTCCTTAAGGCTTTGTTCGAATTAAAATGAAAGAAGGGCGGAAGGTAAAATTAAAGCCAAGTATGAGAGAATGCCATTATATTGTTATGGGTGCGGTCTTATCGGTCGCGGTGAGAAAGATTGTGATGATGGCTCATACGAAGAGGACAAGCTTATGTTCGGGGAGTGTCTGCGGCCAGCGGGTATCTCCATGGAAGATTGTTAAAACTGTTAAGGATGGGACGAGGAAGGCTGTGAGAGACCTTAAAGGAAGCTTCGAAGATGCAGCGAAAAATGAGTCACAAAGAGCTATTTCGGATATGATTGAGAGACTCCAAGCTATTTCCCTCGATCTTCGCAGTAAGAAAGCAGGGTATATTGATGGATAAAGGTGTCAAAGCAAGAGGGGAGTGGGGATGTGGGGAAGGAAGGCTCATCAGCTAAAATCCTAGAGGAGGGTGACATGAGGGGACAGGCTGGCTTGGGACCTGATAGGGGTACTCCTGCCCTATTTTAGGGAGTTTACTAGTTAGGGAGGGGAAAACTACCGAGGGAGAGAGAAGGGGGAGGGGGACGTGGAGTGACGAGGGGTTGAGGATGGAGGTGGATAAGGAGGTGGTTAGGGGGAGGGAGGTGAGGACATGCTGAGGTCCAAGCTATCTATGGGCAACGATAAAGGGCTTGGTGAAGTGGGGAGGAGCGAATGAGGGTAAGTGTAACACCTCTGATTTTCGGCTAAATTTAAAACTAATATTATATACAAAAGTCGCCGAAAATACGGAGATGTCATAACCAATATACAAAGCTATGAAGTACAACCACTATAAAAATATAAATTTCAATACAATGGTGGAAGCAATTAACACAATAGGACTTCTAAGGACTCCAGCTGTACTTCCACCTCTATCTGAACCTGCAACGGTACCCAAAGCAACAAAGAGGTACGGGTTCTAGAAACATTAAGGACGTCAACAAAGCTGAATAAGGGGTTTTAAGACACAATAAATTACAAAACAATAATTTAGAAAGAAACAATAATTGAAACCAGTAACCAGAATAACAGGGATATAACCCTAAAACCAGAAATTAGAAAGGCAGAAACCAGAATACGTGGTCATTAAAAATCCAATAATCATATTTCAAACAACCAAAATTTTTTTTTTTAACCACATGTGTGCCAAGATCCTACCCTTGACACGGTCTAGAGGTACCACTTGTACTTTGTCAGACTTATATTAGTGCGAACCTCTCACATTTGGACAACCAGTAAGATGAAAACGCTAAAGGAGAAAGTCTAACTATCTAGCGAGTGAGGGTCGGACAATCCCCACCCAAATGGAACTTGGCAAAAAGTTCATTTTTCGGGACGTAATCCAAAGTGTAACGCCCCCAATTACCCGGCCAAGGTAATTAAGGGAATTACCATTTCGGTTTCCCGAGGTAGTGTTTCAAAAGTCCAATTAACGAACATTTTATTAAAGTTAATGTTTAATGAATTACATAAATAAAATATACAATGTACAAATAATGAAGTACAACTCGACTAGGTCTACATCATCTACCTAATGACTATGTACTCGACTCCAAGTCCGTAGCGCTGCCAAAATCCTGATCATGCTATACATAAACTTGTAAATCAAACTGCTCTCCATATGATCATAACATATGGATCAACACAGGCCACCCCAGAAATAGGTGACAATTTACACATAGCCACAAACGTCAGTTTCAATAATACAATTGATAACGAAAGATAATGAGCATGAATATGAAATGCAAACATGAAGGCATGAATACAAGTCTCCAACACCGCCACTCCACTACCAACACCGGTACTAGGGACACACCCACGGTACCCACAACCCGGTGACGGCACCGCAGCACCGCCTACCAAAACAGCCAAATCGCAGTCCGTAAAAGGTACTCAGGACTTACCCGTGGGACCGAGCCCGGGCGCTAATTGGACCCCTACCCGACGTTGCGGCACATCGCAAGTCTCTTCGCACTCAAGTCATTAACGTACACATCCCTATTAGGGTGGAAATCTCTAATAGGCAGCTCAAGCGTAAGACGGTCTTTCGAACCGCCTTATGTCTCCTCAACAACCATAACTTCACCACCATCCTCCAACATCCACCACAATCACATGTATCAATATGCAACATAATATGCCTATTATACAATCCTCTCATGAATCTCAGCATACCAAACATGCTTTTTACCAACAATTGCTCATTTCCATGTTAGAATGCATTTCCACCCACAATATAAGACTAACTATCAATTACCACAACATGATATGATAAAAATGATGCCAAACAACAAGAGACTACCATTCATTCCCACATACATGTTATAATGCAACCACACCACTAATTATCCACTTAATGATGCCATTAGCCATTAATCATGTTATCATGCAAATGCTCTAATCATGTGAGACTAATTATAACATCAACAACAACATATACAACATTCATATTATTGAAACCGAGTAGGATTAACCTACCTTTTAGCGTACTCAATAAGCTATTCGAACCCAACATGATTCCGTCTCATAAAACCGTCTCATCCTACAATAATCACATAATAACTATCACAATACATCATATACTATTATACTAAGTAAAACCCCTTATTATTACTCTTTAATTACCCATTAAACTCAAAATCACTAATTAACTTAACCCACAAAACCCCCAAACGTTAGGGTTTGAAATAAAAAGGAGAGATCTATACTTACAAGGTAGAAGGAAGAAAGAAAAGGTGAACCATCTTCAAATCCAAGCTTAGAATCCATGGAAGAGGTCTGTGGAGAGTTTTAGAGAGAGGGGAGAGGTAAAGAGAGAGAGAGAAAATAAAGAGAGAGAAAGAGTTTAGGGTTTGCAAATGAAGAAGAAAACTGAAATATAAGCTTATATAACAAGGCCCAATACCACGGAGCCTAACACGCGGAAACAGGATCTGGAGACCATGCACTCGGCCGAGTGCCACTTCCACTAGGTCGAGTGCCAGCTTTACTAGGTCGAGTGCTCAGTTACAAAAATCCGGATTATTACACCAGGAGCGTCTTAGACGACCTTAAACCCTCTAAACCAGAAGAAATCCCAGCTACCAAAATCCAAAAACGGCTTATGCTAAAACAATTCCAGTATGTGCCCCACAACCATAAAAATTAATATTCCAAATTTCATAGAAACCAGGTGCCAAAATAATTCGTAAACCAATATTCAAAATTTATAAAGACAAGTAAAGATCACCATACAAAAAAAAATAGTATAGTTAACAGTTTAAAGTTTAAATGTCAAATCGAACATGTTCTGGACTTAAATTTGAGAAGGGTAAAAGTCCTTACCTCTCATACGACAATCCAAGCTAAGATTAGTCCAAAAATATTCTCTTACTCCAAAACCACTAACTAGAAGAATATACATTACATGATCATTAAATTGTTCGATAATAAAGTGAAATCCATTATACTACCTAGACCCATGTTAATATAAATTTGCTCAATACACTCACAACGTAGACAACAATTCAAGTACTATATCCAAACTATCCCAACCTCATTACTATGTCATTTTAAGGCTACAAATAACTCATTATACTCAATGCATATGCTTGCTAGCAATTTATACTCATCATATACTGTGATCAAAATCTCACCACTAGTTATTCTTTTTTTTTTTTTTTTTATTTATTTTGTGGCAGCAGTAAAAACAAATTTTTTTATAGGTGGCATTTGACTCATTTGGTCAAATGCACTTATTTTAGTAATAGAATAAACTAAGTAAACATAGACGACAAAGTAACAACATCGGGCAACGTAAGTGTTAATAAGGCATACTGATGGCTGAACGCGTGAACAAACTTCAAATTCCTCGACAATATTGCCAGAACGATCAACAATGTCCAAATGACCGAACAAATCCTTACTCTTCTTAATGGACTTAGCTTCGGGGAAATATGTACCTGCAACAAAACACAAAATTGTGTATCGGAGATTCATCTCCTTGGCTATGATATAAAGCGTCTGTAAAACCACGATACCCACGATCCATCGAAAAAGAGCAAAGAGCACTTATGCCACAAGGACGTAAAGAGAAAAGACGGAAAGCAGACCTCCAAAGACTGCCTCCAAAGAAGAAACAACTATTACACTTTGAAACACTCTTCCTACGAACCAGACCCTCGGAGCCACGAAAAGTGAGTAAGTAGTTAAGTAGCAAAAGAAGTAGCCACAAGATCAGTCCTGTGACACCCTCGCGATTTACAATAAATAAACAACAAATTGCACAACGGAAAAACGGGGATTTTAAAAACTTTACATAATATAAACAATGCAAACCGCGGAGTATCATAAAGCGTACAAATAAACAACAACAAGAGTAGTAATAAGAGTAATTGACACAACTAAGGTAGAAGTGTCAATGGGGAAGACATCCCACAAAATGTTATACAAAAATAAGCTAAGCTAAGCTAACGCAAGTGGGTAAAATGT
>JAOWBH010168973.1:0-10740 GCA_028566215.1 Silene coronaria
ATCGATATGGTCACTCAAAGTTTGTTTGTTCAAAAAAACTTTGACGTGCAAAATCTCCTAGTCATGAGATTCAAATACGACAAATTTTTTTTTTTTTTCAAATCGTAGTTCTCGGAAAGATGATCGATTTGAAAAAAAAAAATTATCAGTTTCTGAACTCGCAAACACGAGTTATGTTCTCTTAAACTTTTCCGGAACAAAAAAATTGGGCATTTCGGGTAAAATATCAAACCTCAAGGGCATTGCGTGCATTATCTGAACATTTAAACCAATCTAAATGCAAAAATTCTCATTGAAAATGGCAATATGTAAGTAACACTATCTATGGGGTGCTCCATTCCCCCACCCATCCACACACATGCCCTCCCACTTGTCTTATTGTGACATTATCCGTCTTCAACTTGTGACAGATAATGTCCGTCACAAGCAAGACGCTTTGCATTTTAAAAAACGAACAATTTAATGAAACAGAGAAAATAGCAATTTGGATCATCTACATAACCCGCTTCTTCGTTTCTTTTCAATAACTTAGATTACTTTTTGGAACGATCTAACGGTTACAAATAGAAATAATGGATGATGATTTGGGAGAGGGTTAGTATAATATTAAACGTATTAGAAGTAATGGATAAGAAATGAATTCTTAGCACTTGTTTGATTCTTAGCTTTTGTTAATGAAAACAAATGAAATTTAGAAAAAGTCTTCTCGTTAAGTTACCTTCAATATCTCGAACGAGATTATCAAATAAAAATACTCCTAATCAACACCCAGAAAACTACGTAACACTTGCTTTAAACAAGTCGAGCCCCTTAATTTTGAGACCAAATAAAATCACTCAAATTATATTGTAAATTTACTAGCACAAATTTTCATTTTTAATGGCACTGTTCCGTCACAAATTTGTAACCTCTCACAAAAAGCAAGTTGGAAGGTAACTGGGAGAGACTAGAGAGGACGTGAGAGCTAAGAAGCTTATGACCGTCACGACCAAGATAGTCCGAGTTAATAGTGGACAATTTCACCACTCATGAATCATGGACCATAACCTCACTAATTTTACATATCCCTACCTTGTAGACTATAGACATGAACAACCATATACATCCAAACAAAAGACCTTCTCAATCTCCCACCTGCTCCTTTAACTAAACTCCCTCGTCATTTCAGACTGCCTATTCCGTCTAAAGCCTTCAAATAGATCTTATGTAACCATTCAAATAGATCTTATGTAACCATTTTCTAATGAGAACATTTTACTTTACTATTAAAAAGTTTTATTTAAAAAATGATCACATCTGACCATAAAAATAGTCACATAAGGCCCGTCTAATGCCTTCGGACGAAACACCCTCATCATTTCTCAATTATTAACAATAAATCACACACAAACATAATATTATATTAAAACAAAAAAAAATATTATATTAAAACGACCAAGTAAACGTAAACTCCTCTCCTACCACCCTTCCTCTACTACTACATACACAACTCCATACAATATATAATATCAAACATACAAACACACCATTGCATCCCAACAACCCTCCCTACCCAAAAAATCCTCAACATTTTCATAATCTACGATTTGAGAAAAAAAAAAAATCATGTTACATAGCGAAAAAGAAGAAGATGGTGTCCCATTAATGACACGAGACGAAGAAAAACAAAAGAAAATACTAAGACAACAATTATCTTTAAAAGAAGCTGATAGTCGAGGCGCAATCAGTGCATTCAATCACGAGTCTAAGAAGTTATGGCATATCGCCGGACCGGCTATATTTACGGCTATAAGTCAATACTCAATGGGTGCACTTACTCAAACCTTTGCTGGTCAGATTGGTGAGCTTGAGTTAGCCGCTGTTTCTATGGAAAACTCGGTCATTGCCGGTCTTGCTTTTGGTGTTATGGTATGTATTTGCTCCGTTTTTTTTTACTTATTTGTCGATAATCTGCTAGCTGTGGCGTATCTAGAAAATTTTCTTTCATGTGATCTGCTGAGAAAATTTTGTCGTTCATTGTTCATAAATCTTTTTTTTTTTAAATGTTAATTAGTTTAGTTGATAAAATTTCGAATTGTTTATCCTAATGTTGATAATCTGCTAGTTGTGGCGTATCTACAAAAATTTCTTTCATGTGATCTGCTAAGAAAATTTTGTCGTTAATTGTTCACAAACCCAATTTTTTTTTTTTTCAAATGTTAATTAGCTTAGTTTATAAAGTAGGGGCTCGATTGCTCGAACCCCATTAACTTTAAAATTTTGAATTATTTGTGCTATGTTGACAATTTGCTAGCTGATGTGTATCTAGAAAATTTTCTTTGGTGTGATTTGCTAAGAAAATTTTGTCGTTTTATTGTTCACAAACCTTTTTTTTAAAAAAAAATGTATAATAGCTTATTTGATAAAGTCAGGGTTTGAACCCCGTCAACATTAAAATTTTGAATTTTTAACACTGAATTTTGAATTATTTGTCCTAATGTAATCTGCTAACTGTGGCGGATCCAGAAAATTTTCTTTGGCGTGATCTGCTAAGAAAATTTTGTTGTCATCGTTCAAAAACCCATTTTTTTCAAAGGTTAATTAGCTTAGTTTATAAAGTAGGGGCTCGAACCCCATCAACATTAAAATTTTGAATTTTTAACGCCAAATTTTGAATTATTTGTCCTAATGTTGATAATCTGCTAGCTGTGGTGTATCCAGGAAATTTTCTTTCGCGTGATCTGCTAAGAAAATTGTCGTTCATTGTTCACAAACCCATTTTTTTTGTTTTTAAATGTTAATTAGCTTAGTTTATAAAGTAGGGGCTCGAACACCATCAACTTTAAAATTTTGCATTTCTAACCTTGAATTTTGAATTATCTGTTCTAATGTTGATAATATGCTAGCTGATGTGTATCTAGAAAATTTTCTTTCATGTGATCTGCTAAGAAAATTTTGTCGTTTTATTGTTCACAAACCCATTTTTTGTTTTCAAATGTCAATTAGCTTAGTTTATAAAGTGGAGGCTCGAACCCCATCAACTTTAAAATTTTGAATTTCTGACCCCAAATTTTGAATTGTTTGTCCTGATGTCGATAATATGCTAGCTGAGGTGTATCCAGAAAATATCCTTTCCCATGATCTACTAAGAAAATTTAGTTAATTTGATTATCTTTACTAATATTAGATATAATGATTTTAGGCAGTGTACTATCATCGGGTGACGTAATCTCATTTTTCGATTTTAATTAAGATATTTTTGCTTAGGACTAAGAGCTTTAAAGTAAATTTGTAGCTATAGTTGGTCTTGTTTGCCTATATAGTCATGTAAAAGCCATCATATTGGTCGGTCAATACTCAATTACTGTGTCACAGTGAGTTACTTTTTTGGTCACGATATCACTTGGAAATAGTGTAATTGCACAATTATCAGCAAGTCTTACCGGTGACGTGTATATCCGTCACAAGCTTACGACGGATCAAATACTACTCATGTGGTTAGATAAAACAAAATAGATTGCTACTCATCTGTTTTTGTTTTATTTACCCACATGGATAATATTACGACGGATATGACCGTCATAAATGAGAATTTGTGCACAATTATATGGTGTAGTTAAAAGCTCAATTGAGACTATGATCGAAATTAGGATAATCCTAAGACGTTATCAGAGAGTATCGAGTTTTGATATCACCCTCTCATGTTATATATAGGGTCCAATATTATAATCTACAGAGTTATATACTCTAGTATACCGTATACGCCCTATACAATGCAAATGTGGTCAGTGCGGGTGATGTTATCTCATTTTCCGAGAAGTTATAGTTTGAAAAGTCAATTCCCAGAAATTTTGAAGCAGTCTTTATGATTTTAATTAATTCTGTCTTGATTAGTTGTTGTATTGTGTTGGACCCACTGAAGCTTATCTGAACATGTTCTTTGACATTTCCTTTTTGTTCACTTTACTACAAAACTGTCACTTTTCTCTATCCTTCCTTTTTAGTTGACACAAAATTTCACTTGTGACGGATACCGTTTTCTCCCACAAAATACTCATTTAGAGGTGAGTGGAAAGCACATGGGGGATGCCCACCTTGTCCCCTCTCTCCCTTTTGTGAGAGGTCACTTGCTTGTGACGGAAATAGTCCGCCACAAGCATTTCCGTCACAAGCAAGACTTGCTGAGTTGTTAAAAGTTTAAAACAATTGAACTGTGTTTTTTTAGTATGAAAAACATGTCAATAGTTAATAAAGAATGAGGATATTCAATTAACATTATTGTAGTTTCAAGTATTTACCTAGGACAAATGTTTTTTTTGCGGTAAACCGGGGTGTCCACCGTCGACAATAGTGTATAATCCTTTCGCCACGGATGGTCTTACGAAGAGGTAAACGGTTGGTCAAGGAGTTTCAGAGTTTACCTAGGACAAATGTTGTTGCAATGTGTTTGCCTGCTTACTATGTGCAATAAAGTTGTTGCCTTATTAGGTTGTGTTACCCCGACACTTTGATGACACTGTGTCGTATCTGACACGTGTTGAAGTATCGGATACGGTTATTTTATGTGAAATTTTCAGCTTTTTGGTCTAAAGTGAAATGTTATGTTAAACTCGTGTCACGGCAACTAACTGAAATGTTAGAATAGCATTATTCATTGGGTTAGTTAATTGTGAATTTATGGATCATGATTTAGATGATCAATTGATAAAAGGTTTATCTAGCTTAAACAAATGTTGACAAGCAGTGGCAGATCAAGGAGGTTAGCAGAGGCGGCCGCGCCCACTGGAAAATGAAATTGTCGCAAGTTTTAGTTAAAATTTTCAATTTTTTATCGAGTCGATCTTAAGACATTACTAGTTCGCCCCCGCTGGAATTTTTCGCCTCCCTCTAACCTCAAATCCTGGCTCCGCCACTGTTGACAAGTTTGATTAATGTTACAATCTAAGTGAAAGTTTCACCCCTTTTTTGTTCTAATCTGCTCAAATACAGACTAAACCGGAAAATAACTATTTAAGTAAAAATCTATATGTTGTTTGTCTAAGTAATTTGTGTTAATGCAGCTTGGAATGGGAAGCGCATTAGAGACGTTATGTGGACAAGCATTCGGAGCAGGAAAGCATAAAATGTTAGGAATATACATGCAACGATCATGGGTTATTTTACTCGGCACCGCCTGTTTACTCACCCCTTTGTATACGTACTCATCGTTTATTCTCCAATATTGTGGCACTACCAAAGAAATTTCCGACGCTGCCGGTTAGTACTTACACCCTTCCTTCCAATTAAATTTCTTTCACGACATAAATTTAAAGACTGTCACACGAGTTATACTCAATTCAAACTTTACAAGAATATAATCCGTGTTAGATGAACAATTTCAACCAAAATCTTAAGTTGATGATTGAGGTCAATTAATATATTAATTCATATTAATCTGCTTATTATATTATGAAATAACAGTCATTCAACGTAATATACTCAAGAGTCGAGTTTTATGTGTTTTCGACCCAATTACCCAAGATCAACATTATGTAATCCGTACATATTAAAAATACTTGCTTCATTGTTGACGGGATCCATTTATTGAACATGGGTGACAATCATTTAATCATATAATTATCCACTAAATAATTACATAATCAAATAAATAATAATCTCTTCATATTTAATTACATTTGATTTAGTAAATTATTAATACTACGTAAAACTTCGTTGTATGCATGTTTAATTAACAAGTTGACTTAATAAAATACATGCACAAGTTGCATTAATTTATTCGGAATATGTGATTGGTTTGGAATCGTCACAGATCTAGAGAGGGTCTAGTAAAAACGCTCGCTCTCACCGAACAACCAAAATTTTGAAATTGCACGCGGTGCTTTTGAGGTTTTGCATTTAACCTGAAATTCCCAATTTTTTATTCCGGAAAAATTTAAGAGACAATAACTCATGTTTGCGAGTTTAAAAAGTGATAATTTTTTTTTTAATCGATCATCTTTCCGAGAACTACGATTTGAAAAAAAAAAATTGTCGTATTTAGATTCCGTAACTAGGAGATTTTGTATGTCATAGTTTTTTTGAACAAACAAACTTTGAGTGACCATATCTCTTGGTCACGAGTTCGAAATTCGACAAATTTTTTCTTCAAGTCTAGTTCTCGGAAAGATGATCAATTTGAAAAAAAAAATCATAACTTTCTGAGCTCGTAAACACGAGTTATGGCCTCTTAAAATTTTCCGAATCAAAAAATTAGATTTTTCGCATAAAATGTCAAACTTCAAGGGCACCGTGTGCTTTTTCCCTTCTTTTTATATGTTACGACTTACGAGTTAATAGCTCACCCCTTAGATGATTTTCTGCCTCCAGTTTTTTAAATCCTGGTTTCGCCACTGCTTGTTTGAATTACGACTGCTAGTTAATCTTCACATTGGTTGTTAGAAATGTAGACATGTTTGAATGTGGCTTGCCAGCTAACAATTTTTTCAAATTGTGATGTATTATAATTATGGAATATAGTTTATTTTATATCCACTTGTAGATTAATAATGTTAAAAATAATGTTTTTGTCATTGTCGTTGATGATACTTTCAAAAAATAATGTTGTCATACATGGTATACTTTGTTGACCAAGTTATAACTAATTATGATTATGATGGACAACTATAGTTTTTTTGTGTTATTTGATTTTATTCGATAAAAATTTCATATAAAACGGTTTTATATTATATGGGGTATATCGTATATGTTAAAGACAATAACGTCGATTAATATAGGGTATTTGAGTGAATAATAATTTGTACCTTTACCATCGTTCTTAAGGTGGACATATACGTATGACCCTATGTGCTCGATTCGTCTCAATCTGAAGAAGTCTAAGGAAGTTTCATTTTAAACCTAATCGGTAATAATTAGAAAGTGTTTAAAGAGAGTGTCTCATGTTAAGATAACGTGAGATGTAACATGTAACACACCAAAGTTAAAAGAAAGAAAAAGGTAAAGACCGAATTTAGAAGAATTACCCTGTAGGTGAGAAGCTTAACGATAAGCTTATTCTGAAATCGTCTCTTATATGAGTTTATGAATGTTCAATTATCTGTGTTGATTTATTCTTGTGAATAACACTTGAGAAATGGTTTCTTTTTTATTGCGTCATACTGTTATGTCCCGTCAATTATTTACCTTTCTAATTTTTAATGGACGTTAACCAAAAGTAAACAAATACGGAGTAATTGAGATAGATGGACTAATGTTATTAGTATTGTGATCAATTAATTAGTAAAGTTATCGGGTTTTTCAGGAAACTATCCTGTAATAAAGTCACGAGGGATGTTATTCCTAACTCGACTTCATATAACATCATCGTCTAAAATTGTCCTTGTAACTCATTTTACACCAATGATCGAAATAATAACAAAACAATTTTGGTTGTGCAGGAAAATTTGCATTATGGATGATGCCTCAACTATTTGCCTATGCATTTCACTTCCCTATACAAAAGTTCTTGCAATCACAAGGCAAAGTGTTGGTGATGGCGTGGGTGTCAGCCGGGGTGTTGGTTCTCCACACGGGGTTGAGTTGGCTGTTAATGTTGCGGCTTGGTTACGGCTTGGCTGGTGCAGCAGTTATGCTCAACATCTCATGGTGGCTTATTGTAATCCTTCAGCTTGTATACATTATCTACACCAGGTCTGATGGCGCTTGGAGCGGCTTGTCTTGGTTGGCCTTTGCCGACTTGTGGGGTTTTGTCAAGCTCTCTGTAGCCTCTGCTGTCATGTTATGGTATCGTCTTTCTCTTCCTATCTGCTTGTTCAGTTCTCTTGTTTTCGCTTAACTTTCTGAAAAAAATAGTGTTAGAAATGTCGTGACAAGATAAGTTACTCGCTTTCTCATTAAAGAGTAAAGGGGGCCAAAGGGTAGTTTTGACACAGTTAAGCTAGTTGACATCTGCGATTCTGTTACCACTGAAATGCCAGCGAGCATATGACAGTGTATAGAAATGTCAGAACAAGATAACTAGATAAGTTACTGCCCTTCTCTCTAAGAGTAGAGGGAGCCAAAGGGTTGTTTTGATAGTTGATATAGTTAAGCTAGCTGAAATCTGCGGGTCAGTTACCACTGAAATAGTTATAAGAGCAATGACAGTGCTGAATCGCGGTTTTCAGAGAGCGTAGCATTTACTGCTAAAACATCGTTTTCATTGAGTCGATTGTAAAGATAATAACAGGGTTTGCAATTTGCATATGTTGGGGTGTACAGTTTGGAGCTCTGGTACTTGATGATGTTGGTGGTGATTGTCGGCGTTCTTCCTAATCCTTTGATTCCGGTTGATGCTGTCTCTATTTGGTAATACACTTTCTACCAACCCTTCATATTTGAGTACTTCATTTTGTACCTTGTTTGCTTCATTATTAATTTCGACACAAATTTCTTGCATTTACAGTATGAACTTACAAGGATGGGATGCTATGATTGCAATTGGGTTCAATGCCGCCATTAGGTAACTTGTCCATATAGGCCTACCGCCCCTCTTCTTGTATACGGAGTATAAGTCTTGTAAGCTATGATAATGTAGACCTTGGTAGATATGATAATGAAGTATGTTTCTTATTCGGAACAGTGTGAGAGTGTCAAATGAGCTAGGAGCTGGGAATTACCGGCAAGCAAAGATTTCTGTAACAGTAGTTTCAATAACATCAGTCGCGATAGGGTTCTTGGTGTTCTTACTGGTGCTTGCAACAAGAGACACATTCCCTCTACTTTTCACCAGCAGTGAGGCTGTGGCTAAGGAAACTACGAGAATCTCAATTGTCTTGGCATTCACAGTTCTTCTCAACAGTCTTCAACCCGTTTTATCTGGTTAGTACATTATATGGCTCACTATTGTACTTATCGTTGCAAATTAAGTTATATTTGTATCGATTCTGATTTCTGTTCTTCTTGATTTAGGGGTTGCTATTGGAGCGGGGTGGCAGTCACTTGTCGCGTACATTAATATTGCCTGCTACTATCTTGTTGGGCTGCCTGCTGGCATCATTCTTGGATTCACATACGATTATGGAGTCATGGTAACTTTTTCGACATATTTTATACCAGAGTTGTTTTATTCATTTATTCATTGTCGAATTTTGCCTCATAAACATTTTGTTACAGGGAGTTTGGGGAGGAATGGTTGGCGGAATCTGTCTGCAGACCGCTATTCTAATTGCAGTCACTGCTCTAACTAACTGGAAGAAAGAAGTAAGTTTAACCATACCATTTGAGACACTCTACGATTCTGTAGTAAGCTTTCCAAATTTTTCCGACATCCTGACATGAAATGCTGTCTATCATTACAGGCTGCAGAAGCCGAAAGTAGGGTACGCCAATGGGGAGGAGCAGCTGCAGATGAATGATGCTACCAGGTTCTGTCGAAATAAACCTGTATTCGACATGAGGATGAATTTCATGGACTATCAAAGCCAAATTACAGCAAGTAATGCAGAAATCGCAGTTGATAAGCTCTGAAGTTTATTCTTTCCTGCAATTTGCTAACATAAAACTAACCTATACATCCAAAATAAACCATCACAGTATCACACATTCACACAAGAACAAGAACATATAGGGACAATGCAAGAATATGCCCTGAATTTTTCCTACAGTCGGAAATGAGTACGAACATTTTTTACCGGGTTGTTTAGTGTAACATTGTTTTATATCTTCTTTCAAGTTACTAACATCTGAGCTAAATTGCTGCAAAGTTGAGATATGAAAAGTGTGCATGTAAAATTTTTGTTGCCTGGTAAATGTGATTTAATTGTATACAAAACACTGTCATTTTCATGTGTTTTTTGTTACCTGATACACACAAAATAATCTTCTATCCTTTAAAAAAGTTGATGGTTAATTGGCTCTTCAAGTTACTCTTTACTTTTAGTGTTTGTGCAAGGCTAGCCTTGCAAGCCTACAGAGACATTTTTTTTACGGGCGACGAGTGAACCCGCAGCCGTTACTTTTCAAGGTACATGTAATTATGTAAGTAGAGAACATGGGCCATATACTCGTTTTTTATGAGACGACTTGAATCACAACTCACAAGTACATGAGAAGGTGACATTGAAATTCAGCATTACCAATGACGTCATGTCATTTTCCTTGTGAAAGACGCTTATTTTAGATTTTTAGCAATTTACTACTTGTCCATTTACTAGGAACATTATCATATAAAAGTATTTAATTTTAAGTGAAGTGTAATAATGGGTCACCTATCGTTTGAGTCTACCAAATTAAAAAAACAGTCGTGGTTAAAGTAGATTTTCATGGTAATATACTAATATCGTTGTATCTAAATTTTGAGAAATAAAATCTATGACAAACTCCAATATAGTTAAAAAAAAAAAAATACTAATCTCAGGTACATAGTACCTCTTAGTATTACTCATGATTTTGAGTTCATTCTACAATCAAATAAAGACGCACAAAATATGGTTTCATACAACGATTTTCAATGCAAGATTTGAACACGCGTCATTGGTACTACTTGCTAGCTCTCACAACTTTATTTGTTTAGCTAGTTAACATCTGTAAATATACATTTAGTTACGTTAAGATAATTTAAGTTTAAATAAAAACATTATTACTTTTTACCTATGAATTTCACTTTTTCACCTACATTTTTTTTATATTATTTTTCGATATCAACTTTTTCCTACAAATCTGATCTAGTTGTTTCAAAGACTTGAACAAATAGTTCATTAAATTTAGGGATATTCTCACTTGTAC
>JAOWBH010168984.1:0-10739 GCA_028566215.1 Silene coronaria
CGTTTATGACGATAAATCATTAATAACGTTTCGTTATAATCCGGTAAATAAAACGAGGTAATAAACGGTTATTACCCATTACCCCACATGTGCATACTCGATTGAGTGGTATTTTAATAATTATGGTATTTTACTAATCTCTCTCCATTAATCGTTTATTTAAGTTCAATTTCATAATTGCTTATCGTTTATCTTATTTTTATGCCTTTAATTATGTTCTCCATTCATTCTATTGTTGTTATTGTTATTAATATGAGTAGCTAATTCTATAATCTAGGGTGAAAGGGGATATATGTTGATAAGAAAAGGGTTTAATTAATGAATTAATGGTTAAAACTGCTTTTAGTTGTTGTTCAATTGTTGTCTTAAATCTAATTGATTAATTACTAGCCAGGATAAGCTAATTAGTCTTGAAAATTATGATTTTTACCGACTGGATTAAGACTAGTACAGGATGCGACAATTGAAAGACTAGCTTAATGATAGTGACTGTATGTTAAGTTTAGATCTAAAGGGAATGTTTGATTCAACCGATCATATGACCTCAAACAACCTAAATTGCTCTATTAATTAGTTAAATCACACCCCCGGATAATTGACACAGTGAACCCGAACACTAGACTTTTTATTATTATTGAATTCGTATTTTATTTTACCTTGCAAATATTTTAGTTAATTAATCATAAATTTTCAAGAAATTGTTACCTTTAAACTTATTAAATCATTTGCAAATAGATAAACACCGCCTCCCTGTGGATTCGATACCTTACTTATCACTAGCTATTTGTTAGTATTTGATTTAGGTGATACGACTTTAGCCTCGTCAAAATTGGCGTCGTTGCCGGAGAGGCAACATTTATTTGTTTGTTACTTGTTTAATTTGTCTTTTATCTCAGAGAAATCGATTCCTTGAAACTGTTTTTATCTTTTTCTTGTTAGTTTCTATTTATGCTCAGGTCCAATTGGTTCGAAATTCTACCTTTAGATCCCAAACCTGAGAAAAATTTTCGCTACAAACGGAAGTTTCAGAGAGAGATAGGTCAAGTAGAAGACTTGAATATACTGGACACCGAATCCGAGCATTCTACTACTTCAGAACATCAGTCCTTTGAAGAGGATATTTAAATTTTTAAAGATATAGTTACTACTACTCCAATGAAGATGCCTACACTAGCCAACCATTCAGAGCCTACTCTTGCATCCATCCCAAAAGGATTCAAGCTCCCATCAACAGAGACCGGTACTTTTGATATTCGCCCATCATATATAAATTTGGTGGAAAAATAATTTGGGGGAGGGGCTAATGAAGATCCGGGTAAGCATGTGGAGATTTTACTGATTATTGCTGCTCCATTCCACTGACTGCTGGAGTAACTCAAGACAAGGTGAAGGAGGTGCTATTTCCCTTCTCCTTACGTGTCAGTGCTAGAGAATGGTTCCGAGATATAGATATGGAAGCACATGGTATTACTGACTGGAATTCGTTAGCTCTTGCTTTCTACAAGAGATATTACCTACCCCAAAAGACTAATGCAATGAAAAGCCAAATTAGGAGTTTCAAACAAAGTTTTACTGAGGATTTGAATGAGGCCTGGATTCGCTTCAAAGGATTGGTCTGTGCCATTCCACACCATGGGTTTCAGCAGGGGTTTCTTTGCAATCAGTTCTACAACGGGTTGTTTGATGATCATAGAGCCATCCTTGATGCCGTGGCGAATGGGAGATTTCAAAATAACACCAATGATGATACCGCTTGGAAGCTGATTGATGAGATGGCTACTCACACTACTGAGTATGGAAACCCTAGAGGTAGTAAGAGAGGAGGTGGTGTAGATAGTGCAGTTGTAGCACAATTGGAAGCATTGACTGCCACAATTGTTGAGTTGAAAACTGCCCAATCTTTGGGAAATCAACATACGGTTCATGCCATGGTCCAAAAGGAGATACCTTGTGAGCGATGTGGAATTGACGGCCTTAATGCAGTTCAGTGCATAAGTTCGATAGAGCAAGTCCATGCTTTTCAATTTTTCGAGCAATGTACTCCTTATTCCAATTTCTTCAATGAGAGGAGTCAGAATGTGCTAAGTCCTCCCGCGAATAATGCCTATGTCATTCCACAAAATCGCAGTAATCAGCCTTAGGGTAACTTTATTAGGCAGAACCAATGAGGTTCCAATTTTAATTAGCATCAACAATTCCAACAGATGCAACCACCTCAACAAGCTCCAAATAACGATATGTCGGAACTTAAAGCTATGTTGCAACAGAGTTTAGTGGCTCAACAGAAGCAAGCGGCTCAAATTTCTGAACTTTTGGCTCATAATAAGATGTTGGACACCCAAATCGCTCAATTGTCAACCCAAAGGCAAATCGGTAATCTTCCTCCTCATGAGAAACAAGCACATGAACAAGTTAATGTTATTTCACTAAGGAGCGATACTTCTTATCAAGGACCGGTGATGCCCGCTGATGAAGATGACGTACCATATATGTATCCTAAGGGGTTAGGAAATTTGGAGCTAAGCGATGATGAGAAAGAAGCAAGCAAAGAGGAAACACAGGATGCGAGAAAAAGCAGAAAAGTGGATAAAACGCTGTATACTCGATCGAGTGGTGATGGACTCGACTGAGTACATATCCCAGATATTGCGTCCTCTCGTAAAAACAGGATCCACGATCGAGTGGCACCTACACTCGATCGAGTGGCTCCTATACTCGATCGAGTGGACCTTGAACTCGATCGAGGAATCGCAATACCTGATGACGGTTTCTAATCTCGAGAAAAATAAGAAAGAAGCCGAGCCCATTAAAATTGCTCTACCTTTTCCCCACCGACAACATGAATCTAAGCTCAATCAGTAGTTCGGGAGATTCATGGAGGTAATGAAGAATTTACATGTGAGTGTACCATTTACTGAGTTGGTCACTCAAGTGTCGGCTTATGCTAAGTTTTTGAAGGAGTATTGACAAATAAGCGATCTTTCAATGAAGTGGAGACGGTTGCGTTTACAGAAGAATGCAGTGCTATGTTACAAAGCCGTTCACCTCCTAAGCTTAAGGATCCATGAAGTTTTTCTATTCCTTGTCATATTGGTAAATTAGCAATTGATAATGCTCTTTGTGACTTAGAGGCAAGCGTTAGTGTCATGTCGTATAAAGTTTACAAGCAACTTGACATGAGCACTCTTAAATGCACAAATATGACATTGCAAATGGCTGACAGATCTCTTAAGAGCCCTATGGGTGTCTTAGAAGATGTGCCAGTTCGTGTCGGAAAATTTTACATCCCCGTTAATTTTGTAGTGATAGTTATGGCTGAGGATTCTCGAGTCCCCATTATATTAGGTCGACCATTCTTTCACACTGCTGGAGCAGTCATCGATGTTAAACATAGGAGTCTTACACTAACAGTTGGAGATGATAATATTATTTTTAATCTTGCTAATGCTATGAAAAATCCCGAGATGGAAGCTACTTGTCATATGGTTAATGTTGTTGATCTTCTTACTGGTGAGTGTCCTGCTTTATCTTTTGACAGGAATTCGTCTGACGCTCCTGCTATTGCGTCAAGACCAAAGAGTGACAAAGTCGATGAGATTGAACGGTTAATATATGGTGATGAGCATCACCCCGAGTTGGTTTATAACCTTGATGAGAATGGCGATTGGGAAGCTGATCTCGATGCCTTAGAGGCCGAAATATTCAAAGAAGAACGTGTCAATATGGCTACTGAGACGGTATATGGAGACTTGACAACTCCTAGTACGGGTGAGGTAGTGTATTCTTTTCCCATAGATACCAAGATAGAAGGTAGTGAACAAGCATGTCTATCTTTTATTTTAGATTTTGAGTTTGATGAGCCTAGACTACGTTTTCTTTTGATTTTCTATGCCTCTGTTATATATTGGTGTTACTTATGCCTTTGTGTAGCACATGCACAAATTTTCGATTTACTTTTAAGGGCACTTAGTTGCCTTGATTATACCTGTTGTGGTACGTTGATTTGTTAAAGACAAGAAGAGTCTGTTTTAAGGATACTCGATCGAGTATTGGCTCACTTGATTGAGTCATCCTGAATTTTGGTCGTGCTTGGTGACGATTGGACATGTGCATTGGTTTATCGCGGTCTCTCTTATATTGCAGCTGGTTTGGGGGAGCTTCTATGCATGCACCTGGTAATCTTTATCATTGTATTTTCTTTTCTTTGTACTATTTTGATTTCGTTTGCATTATTCCCCTTTCCTTTGGTTAGAAGTGTCCTATAGGTTGTTGCTGTTGTTGATTTTGTATTGTGATTTCTGTGCTGTTAGAGTCATATTGAAGACAATGTGACATTCGGGTTTTGGGGAGGAGTTTCTTTATTGTTGTGTGCTTTTGTGGACACATGCCAGCCGCGTCGCGTGCACCTGCGCGTCTAATTTGCGGCAAAGCGGCGACACATCTCCCACGGAGCCTCGCGAGCGAGGCACGTCATGGGTTGTTATCGATTCGAAAGGCTTAGAAACCGATGAAAGGTTGAACAAGCCTGCATTTGTGGAGTCGCCACTAATTTTTGTGGAAAATTGGAACCGTTTGAATACTTCAGGTCATGTCAAGACACAAAGTAGTGACATGAACCCCAAAAACTCGTTACCCTTAGCATTCTATGTCTAGAACGCCTCTCGTAAGTTCGCAAACACGGATGTTCACAGAGATTCCAAGTAAGGGGGAGGGTACGTATTAGGAAGCTCTTTAATCGAACACCTAACCTCTCCTTCCTCGATAGCGGCATCTACTAATGATTGGGGAGTTCGTTAATATTTGATATACCGTCGGTTAAATGCATGCAATGCAACATCCATTGTATTAAACATGTAAAATTAACATTACTACGTCGGTGAATTAACAAATAGAAGTTAATATCGAAGTAGAGATTTAGATTAATTACATGTGACATACAAACAAGGTACAATTAAAAATCCAATATGAGTGCGTATTTATGTCATAAAGATGCCAAAAGAAGGGTTTCGAAAAGAATAAAAATTATAAATAAAATAAAATAAATGAATAAATAAATAAATTAATGAAATAAATAAAAGAATGAAATAATACATAAACTAAGCAATATTAGCATGTATTAGTCAATTATATATAAGATATTACAATTTAAATCGAGCGATTTAAAGTTCAGAGGCAGAGGCAGAAACCTGCCCAGAATAGGCGCAGCCAATCGTGAGTCCTCTGGAAGAGACGCAGCCACTGATGCGTCTGTTCCTGGGTTGGGTTTTGACTGTGAAAGTCAGAATCGCAATCTGTTATGTTCGTTGGGTTAATTTAAATTGATTAATCGCAACTAGGAGTCAAAGGAAGTGTTTTAGCATGTTATTACACGTGAAAATATCTACAATGATCATGAATACGAATTATAAAGGATATAAGACGAATTAAAAGGCGGGAATTGTTCGAATTATGCAAAATATACAAACTACGAATCAAAATCGATAACAAACGAATTAAGCTAATGAATTAAGGTTTAAAAGAATGACAATAATATTTACAGAAACTATACGACAATGGACTTGAAGGAATTCGATATTGAAAATCGAATACTTCGAACCCGGAATCGATAAATTGCCGAAACAGAGCAATATTGAATTATTGACGATTTAGGTCGAAAGAATTTGAATAATTAAATTTAATGGTTAAAAGGAAAGAATGAAGAAAATCAAAGAAATAAGAAGAAACACGAACCCAGAAAATACCGAGGAAGAAGAGGAGGGAAACCAGAGACCAGGCAGCCTCTAGAAAAGGCGCAGCCAATGCTGCGTTTCTTCCAGAAGGCGTATCCCTTGGTGCGTCTTCTCTCCAGATGGTATCGCTGCTGGTTTCGTAAAAGATTGATTTAAAACTATTTTAAATGATAAAAGGGGGTGTATTGGGCATCATTACGACGTAAACAACAAAATACAACATTAAAATTACAAATTAAAGAGAATTGGGATTTTACACCCTCAGACTTATATGTTAATGGCTCGAGATTAAACTAATAAAACGTCTTTTAATAGTAACTCGAGTTATTGTGAGAATGAAAGTTCATTTGCTTAGCAAAGAAAGATTAATTAATTTAGTCGGTGTGTAGTTGGTTATATTGATCGGTCTAATGTAAAATCGTGACAGTACTCGAAAGAATTCGAGCTAACGTGGTCGAATAGATCACACACGTTATGCCAAAGCGCAAGAGCGTAAGTCTAGAATGCAAAGAGGGAGAAGAGAAAGGGCGGACACTCGTGTGAAGAGTACGAGGTATGTAGGCCTCTATTTATACTAATCACGAGGTAGGGTTTTGGAAGTCTGGAAATTGTTGGAAATAGCCTGGGGAAGAGGCGCAGCCCCTGCTGCGTTCTTTCCCCAGTGGTATCCTGTTTAGCACGCAAGATCTTTGCGTTTGAATTATGGAAATAGCAAGATAACGGCTTCCTTATTCCGCAAAGTGTATCATTTGGACGAGATATTTAATATTAAAATATTATTTGACAATGGGCATTCTAAAAACTTCCGGAATAAGTTTAAACTGTATCAGAAAATAAAGACGGTTTTTTACCCGGACTCCAAATGGACTCTAATTACTGTCGAAAAGATCGTATAGGCGCGTGGATGACGACCAAGGGGTTGACGCAATTTTTTGAGCTACCACTTGACAACGGTTTTATTGAATGTCAATTACTCATGCCAGATATTAAACATGCGACCCAATCATCACAGGGTGGTTTGCAGAAGGTGTAGAACGAGGTGTCTACAGAGCCCCCACTTTGACTGAGGCTTGGACAATGAGAAAGTCAAAGTATAGCTCTCAAGTCAATCGAAAATTACAACCTGAAGACTATGGCGACCCGAGGCGACTCAAAGGGACTGAGCCAAGGACCTGTCTTCGGGAACATTTTAGAGTATGTCGACTAGCGGGAAGGGTCGTTTAAAGTCCATTAGACTACGTAAGGAAGCTCGCCAGCCTTAAGAAGAAACCATACCTGAGACTTTTTTCCTAAGATATTTCCGAAGGTGCATGGGAGCTGAGGGTAGGACCTAAAGGATATAATAAAGGAGTTATGCTTAGGGTTTGGGACCTAAAGGAAAACATCAACAAAAATGAGGCTAAATATAAGTTCAACTTAAGGGGTAACTATGGTTTGGAGTTTAGGAACTCTAAGGGATTGAGATCCTAAAGAAGTATATGAACTCTATTGGCAGGTATACAAACCTAAAGCTGAGGTATATGAACCAAAAAACTTTTATGGTGTAGGAATCAAAAGAAGTTATATTGTGATTTGGGCGTACGAGCTTGGGGATTTTGGGAATCCAAAAGGGCTACACTGCGTATTTTAGACATGAGAGCCTAGGAGGTAGATTCTTGTTTGGGAACTTCTGGGGGACAACATCTTGGATGAACTTCGTGGGGAAACATAAGGCTTTTACTGCCGAACTCCACGGGGAAAAAGAATAAGGCTTTTACTACCGAACTCCACAGGGAACAAGAATAAGGCTTTTAATGCCGAATTCCACATGGAACAAGAAAAAGGTTTTTACTGCCAAACTTCACGGTGAAAAATAAGGCTTTTACAGCCGAACTCCATGGGGGAACAAGAATAAGGCTTTTACAGCCGAACTTCACGTGGAAACATTTGCTGACTTGTCTTTGCTGAATTGTCTTTATCTTTGTCTTTGCTGAATTGGTCTTTGTCTTTGTCTTAATGGATTTATCTTTGTCTTTGTATTGCTGGATTTGTCTTTGTCTTTGTCTTTACTGAATTTGTCTTTGTCTTTGTCTAGCTGGGGAAATATAATATGATGCTTTGATGAGAGCTGTCTCGAATTAGAAAAAATATCTGCTAGGGAGGGTGAAGGCTTGGCAAAGCCTCCAGTTGGAGCAAGCTATGCTTCTTATAGGTATCTGTATGGTTAGTAGCCACACAAATTCGCAAAACATTGAAAAACATAAGCAATTAGCGCGCAAGTAATTAACATGAAAACCTTGCGCGAGAAAACATAAAGGTTTTGAAAGCTTTTCTGTGTCAAAACTTTAAAAGTCAAAATTGATCATTTGAAGTGTGTTATGCATATTTAATGGCCTCTAGACGCATGGTTGACACGACAGAGACTCACACATACATAGACTAAAAGTTATATAGGCTAGTTGACGTAGACTGACGACTGATACAATACATTTAGGTTTGGCATGACATAGAGATGACGCGGATAGACTTTGCCTAATTGTTTAACCCACGGCCGAATATAAGTTACAACATGTGTCGATTCCAAAAGTAGAAGCTCTTCATATATTTCGCATAAGTATTGGTAAAGCGCCCATCGAATTTCTTCTTTAGACATCTTTTACCACTGTTGTTGACAGATGCTTTCTGGAGGGATAATAAATCGAGAATTAACATAAGTCCTTGTCATTGTCCGGACCAAACACTAGCTCGACTCGACATATGACTCGAACATTTAACAAAGGAGAAACTAGGCGACGCCCTAAGAAAGGAGCCCCCAGTAGAGATGTATGTGGTTGAGGTGTTTCGTGTTGGTTGATATGTTTGCGTAAGTTGATATGTTTTTTTGTTGATTTATTGAGGTTGTGTAAAAGGGTGGTTGTGTTCTTGTTAGAGGACTGCCTACGTATTCACGTGTTGTGAAATCAAACCAGTTCGTAGTTCTGAGTGTGTGTATAAGCTAGGTGTTAGGGCCTTAAGTGCATGGGTCATGAGGGTATATTCCTTTTGGTGACTCAAAGATTCCATTTGAGGTAGTTTACCCCTTGATCATAGATCAAAGAGGTATAGTTTATAAAAATATCCTTGTCATGTAAGCACACTAAAAAGCGGACCATAAGGATGCATTGGGTATGTCCTGTTCGGGTAGCAAAGTATTTGAATACTCTGTGTATGGGTAAAGATGAAAATGGCTTGAACATTTTGGAAAATGGAGCTTGGTTATAAAAGGTTTGCACGAACAAATCTCTGGAGTTTGATTTTTTGGAGTTAAGGCTTACTAAGGTTATGGCTAACAATGTGGTAAGGGAATGAGGTCTCAGGCTTGATGTAACCTGAGCACAAAAATGGTAGGTAAATTGAAGCGGAATCAAGTTTCCATGTCTTGGGCCCTAAAGGTTGGGTGTACTTTGATGAGCTTGAGAGGTTTCTCACAATTCCTAACTATCTCCTTGTAAAGGTCTCGAGAAGGACTTAGGGTGTAAAAAAGGCTTGTGCGTGGTGCTAACTGGCCATTGACATTTCTCATGTTTCTACCTTTGACTTTTGGCATCTGACTCAGACTCTTTCGTTCGGGATCTGTCTTTGCTTTGACTTGGACTTAGAGTTAGATTTTACGTCCATAATTTTGTCATCATATTGCTTCGGACTCCGGCCAACTTGTCTTTTGAGTGAAATATTGGTCTTGAATTGGCATTGGCCTCATTTGGCACATTTGCGACTTGTCATTATTTGATGAACAATTTAGGGTGGTCTTTTACTCATACTTCTGGTCACGATTGAATTCACAACCATTGTGGAGCTTCAATCCAATGGATCCTCCTCCAGCAGCATCGAAGTATTGAACCGAGTATCACATTTGGTCTTTGCTTTTTGATATGGGTCAAACTAACACTTTTTATGTGAAATGCACTTGGTCTTTCATCTTTTGGAGATGGGATTGTTTTGTGGGGAATAGGTTTGCCTTCCGTCATGGATTATTAACAAGGAGACGGTTTGGATTCGTCCTAAAATCTCTCCGGGATGTGCTCGCACTATATTGGGTTATGCTGATAGGTTTCTATTGCCAGACATGGAATAGGTAAGGAAATGACACGGAGTTTTGGGAACTCTACAAGTAGGAACGGAACGTCACTCAAGTGTACTCACATTGACTTGGCACGTTTTGTTGTTTTAAAATGTCTCAAATCAATTATCGTTGTCACGGGAAAATGGAAAGGAGAAAAGAGGATTATGTAAATTGAAAATTGCATTTTATTTTATTTCAAATGATTAATACTCGAGAATAACATGTGAATCATGGGACAGCCTTCAGATTCTCACAAGGAATGAAAAAGAACAGACACTAGAGTATTTGTGGGATACAAGCCTAAAACTCAGACTCAGACTCGGACTCGATCCTAGATCCAGACTTGTAATCATCGACCCATGTTTGAACATTTCTTCTTCCAGCAACTGGCTTTGACATTTAGTCCTGAGCATTCATCCATTTGAGCACCTTGTCCTCATTGTTGGGAACATCAGGGGAATAATAGTCTAGGAGACTTTCCTATTGTTGAAGAGCAAGACACCCATGAGGGTCGTTCTTCTCTTTTAAAGGTTCTAGGCTTGATAAATATATCTTGCCATGATTGAGCATATATTGAATGGTATTCTTGAGCTTGTAACACTTCTAGATCTCGTGTCCACGACCCCTGTGGAAAAAGCAATATTGAGATCTATCCCAAAAATGACTTCTCTTCTCGGAAGTAGGATCCAGATTTGGACCCATCGGCTGAATTAATCCCTTGGAAGCGAGTCTTCTAAAGGTAAAGGTGTAGGGAATACCCAAGTTTGATAATGACCTTTGCGGGTGCATGACCCTTTCTAACGAAGATTCCATCAATTTCGCTTTGGTAATGTGGACAGTTTACTCACTAGAAGATGGTGTGGAAGACGAACCTCCTTGAATGATTTCATCGATGCGAGCAATCTCTGCTGATAGTTCTTCGATGGTTT
>JAOWBH010168995.1:0-10739 GCA_028566215.1 Silene coronaria
AAAATTAATTCGACTAACTTTTAGTCAATATATCAAGGGACTAATTAAATCGTATCTTATACAAATAATTAGTTTACAATTGGGCTCATTCCTATAGGTATGACCTAAAGGGATCAGTTGATCACCGCTGTCATACGATAATAACGTCAAACTCTAGTCTTACGTTAATCAACTGACGTGGAGTATCAAATATACTAATCATCCCAAGCATATTACTTAATAAGATTTATTACGTAAATGCACTATTGTAGAGGTCACCTGCTCCAACAAAAACCACTTAGACTTTAGCCCAAGTAGCTACCCTTTGGGTCCGCCCCTGATTTTGCAGTAATTTAGGTATATATGATGTGATAAATGATACTCGTACTATTGGTTTCTAATGTTTTCCAAGGGATTTGCTTGGCTTTTGTTGTGTTGGAGCATATATACATTTCTCCGTCTTGATCATTTATTTACCTTTTATTTTGATACAAATATCAAGAAGAGCCTTTTATTTTGATACAAAGATCAAGAAGAGGCGAGGGATCATTTGTGGAGATCCTTATGATACAACATTTAATTTGGCAACATTTAATTTTAGTTTGATTTTATAAAGCAATTGAGTAAAATTACCTTCAATAGACATTAGCAACAAATCTTAGTTTTACGTCGAAGAACTAACCAGACGTAATTTTCCGGGTTCAATACGGTCCATAAAATTAATGTTTTTAGTTTTTGGTCCGGTCTGGTTTGATCTGATCTAGTCCAGTCTTCGACTAGATCCTCGCTTGTGCTATTAAAAAAAGTCTTGTTCATAGTAACTGGTTTCCGTGGAGAGGGACCGACCATGTTGGCTGTCGTTTCCATAAATACTGATGAGTAAAAGACAACGATGATGGAAGACAGTGAAAGGAAATGCAAGGAGACGTGTGATTCCAAATATAGAGAAGAGAAACAAGAGGAACGAACGTTTTTGGAGTGATCCGCAACGTTTTGACGTGTCATTCCAAATGTTTTTAGTTTTTGGTCCGGTATGGTTTGATCCGTCAAGTAAAAAGTGCATTTTTGTACAATTCCTAGTCAAGTACGAGTAATCTGCACATAGTATCTCTACAGCAACATCAAAGCCTTAATTCCAGAAGGACAAGTGATCTGCTGATATGAATCGCCCTAAATGTAAATTCTGCAAATTAATGGAGAAAAACAAAATTGAAATCAACATAACCTTGCCAACTACTCGTATATAAAGATGAGGAGTGTCAGTATACATGCTGAAACATGTCAAGTTAATAACCAGGATGAACTCGATCGATCAAGTATCAAGTGTTGTATTTTTACATTTGCAGCTAACTACATCAACCCCAAAACTGTTCCCCCTACAACCTTCATTCCACAGCTTCATATTAATCGTCTTAATGACACGGGATTTTCAATCATGAATAAACTCTAGAGAAGGGTTCTCTCCTTTGCTGCTTCATTCCATTCAAACCTACAAGGAATTTCAACAGCCAGATTATTAAGAAATCGAGAAGGAAAAAATGTCCTTAAGATTACACTTCTTAACTAGAAAAAAGGTTTAACATGACATAGAGACAGTAATAAATCAACTTGACATATCAACCAGAGGACTCAACAGGTGCTTTCTTTGTTTTTATAGTTGGTTTTGGAGGGAGAGGTGAGAGTGGAATCCATAGTAGATATATTACTTTGTACGAGACAGTCTCACTGTATGACTGTCTCAAATACTCGCCAATTATGGGAGTGGAATCCATAAAAGAACATCTCCTATAAGAAGCTGAGATAAGTTAATTAGATTAGCAATTCTATACTCTAAAATGGAAATAAACATGTTATGGGGTGATGGCTTAGTTTTAAAAGGCGCAAGGTGCACTAAGACAAAGAGAGCCCATAGCGCCGAGGTGCACGATAAAAACGCACGCCTCATAGACACGAGTCCCACTGTTTTTGCAAATAAAGATGTACTGTTTTCAAGATATATATAGTGCAACAACAATATCCTTTTTTGATCTAAAGAGGGCTAACATATATAATGGGGCAAAAGATACGGATCATGTGGCAAAGAGAAGGGAATAATAGAAGAATTGAAGAAAAAAATTTACAGGAATTGCATAGCAAAGCGCCACAGTAGATGCCATCTAATCTAAAGACGTACTCAAAGATTACCAAAGCATTTCGAGTAGTTTCACTCTGGGCTTTGGGGATTAAACTTTTAAAACAACACTGATGGGTTTTATTTAAAGAAAAGATAAGAATCACCATTCTGCTAATTCCATTTCACTATTCAACATACAAAAGACCATCAAATAACATAATTTCTAAGAAAATACAACACCCGTTACAGCAAGAGTACCTTTCAAGAAATTATAGCAGCTGTTAATAATGAATAATAACACATATAATTGTTTATCAAATCTCCTCTCTCCAGGAAAAAAGAAAATTGGAGAAGAGCAAATTCAAAGGCCTCATCACAATTGCTAAACATTTCTCCAAGCAACTTGAAAAATATGATGCTGATACAGTATATAATTACCTTACCTCATTATGGAGAACACAAACCCACTTGAACGTCTATATATTTGTGAAAGCAAGCCATCCTGCAGTGATTTCGCAGAAAAAGGTCCATTGTCCCAGGAAGTATAAGAAGCTGGTATATGTACGTGAATCGTCAAAGGTTATAAACAGCTTACTCACATGAAGGACCCATTTAATGGAGAAAAATTGCTCCTGAACTTTTACTAAACCGAACATAGTTTACAAAATGTCCCTGTGATCTACAACAATGAAACATCATTTTGATAAGATACTCGAAGATGATGCTTGATGTACCCGGCGTTTAGTTGATCTTTTTTGGCGAGGAAAAGAGAAAGGACCGTCACGCCTTTTCCTCTTAACAGTAAGATCAGACTCAGATCCTGAGGGTGATCGAGATCCAGAATCACCATCTGTTCTTTGAATCAATGGACCTATATACATTTAAGGCAATTAGCCAAACTGTAGAAAAATTTGGAACCAAATAGTGACAATAAAAAAGAGAACAGATGGCCAGGGCAAATATTACATCTAATTTGCCAAAGTTCATTTTATAACGAACAGTAGACACTTATACAAAAAAACATGACAGGGGAGAGCATGTGTGCCTTTGAGAACAAAGCCATACCCATAGCATTATATTCTAAAGCAAAGCACAAGTAAGAGACAACCATTACACAGCAATTAACACGGAGGGCGAAAGAGTGGTAAAAGACATCTCTCAAAACAAGGAGATATGACGAGAAACTATTTGATTTTCTTCCCTCACTAGAACAACAAAATAACAAGAAAAGCGGGACTTAACCAAAAGTTCCCTCACTATTTGGTTGTTGCCATTGTGGTTAGTGTTACATGCCAAGGTCACTCAGCAAGAAATAATTATCATTTTTTTTTCCTAAGACATGAAAAAAAAATTCAAAAAAAAACCATTTATTAAAGAAATATAAACCAATAACCGAGTCCTACTCTCGAAAAGATCCGGAATTAGTAATAAAGAAACTGTAGATGGGGATTAAATGTCAAAGCAATAATGAATACGTGATACAACTATACAAGACTAACAAGAGAATTCTTTTACAGGAAATATCGTTGTTACTTACCCATTCCACTCCTTTAGTCATCTAACAACGATAACTTAATAAACAAAGAACCTATCTAATTTATCTAAAGATGGCGGTCAAATGTACAAACACTAATGAATTCATGACATAAAAGCCTTCTTTCAAAGGCGATGTTATCTTAATTTTACCCAATACACTCCTTTAGTCCTCTGACCAGGACACCTTGCTCTTTCTATCCATCTTGTCTCTCAATTTTTGGAAAATCACACTATTCTTTTACGATACAACAGCAGTGCCTCGAGATAGAATTCATCTGGGCTTGATTGATATAAATCATCATTGCAAAGTGTCAATGACAAGTACAGTAATGAAAAAGATGTGCCAACTATCAGCTTCCCTGTATAATATGAGCCAGTGTTGCCTTTTGTGAAAGCGCCAGAGCAGAGAAAACCGCGTGTAATGGCAGGGAGTTAATATCAAAGGGATGTTGCCAATACAGATCTGAATCTGGTTGCTGAAATGCTAGTGTGTGTAGATTAAGATTCACAACCATCAATCTTAGGTAAAATGTAAAAGTATCCAACATTCCAACCACAATTACTCATCTAAATAATTACAGTAATAATAGAGCAATCTGTATAATTTACTTACTTTCTTTGTTCCCAAAAATAGTTTACGTTACATTTTCAGGCACAGTTTTATATGGTGGAAAATTGAGTATTGGACCCCTTAACACAATTTCATATGATAGAAAAATCGACCCCAGAAGCAAGCGTAAACTATTGAATGAGAGAGGGGATAGCTCCTTTTTCAGAGTATTTCACTTCAATTGAAAAGCTAACAAAAAGTGTATACTTTTAAGAAGAATAATGTCGGCAGTGTCGGCCAAGCAACAGAATTGTGATCCAAACTAGGCATATAACAGGTTATCATAGTTTACAACGTTGCTCCAATAGTCACTAATAACCCCATAATGATCAGATTTAACAAACCACATTACAAAGCAGGAGCTGCTAACAACTTGAAGAATAAAGTCTGAGACTAGAAACACAAGCTAACGCAAACATAAAATATTCAACAAACCCATCACAATTCTTACACCTATCAAATGCAGCTTCAGGCTAAAATTAAATTAGTATTTAGGACAGGAATATATACCTTCTTCAGACTTAGATTGGTTTTGCAAGACCCCCAAAACTTCACAAGTAGGCTCGTGCTGAGCCTCTACATTTCTGCTGGAACTCTCATGTCCATTACCTCCAGCATTCAATAAGTTCCGATGGTCACAACTATTATTTACCAAGGAAAGTTCATCTCGGGAGACGGGTGGATATGGAAGAACGTCCAAAGAGATGCCTCCGCTAACTGATGGTATCCGATGGTCAAATGTGCCATTCTGGGGATCAACAGAATCAGTAACATGAGAAACAGGATTTGTAGATTTTTCCAGTGACAAATTCCCATTATTATGTCCAGCACATGATGCGGAATTATTATCATCTGGCAAGGCAAGAGAAGTATCAAAATGGGTCCCTGATGCTCCTAATGAATAAGGGAGGGAGGACTGAGGTGTCAAATGGTCATCGTTACTCCTACCGGAAGCAGAAGGGCCCTCAGAATGAACATCAGCTGAGAAAGAGTTGAGAACTTTGGCACTAGATAAAGTAAGGTGTCCCTCAAGATAAGGTGGACTAACAACGGGAACACTTTCAGGATATATTAAACTAACATCATCATCATCCGAATCACTGAGAACAATAATGTCGGCATCTGGGGCAGGACAACCAGAATTTTGCTCATTAATTTCATGGTTTTGACCAAAGAATTTCAAGGCTGAGCTGACCTCGGGTTCGTTATTGTTAGAAAATCTCAATTGCCCAGCAGCATCTTGATTAATACTTGGGTTTCCATCCTCTTTGCCATTTCCTGTGGTAGTGCTGCTCATTGTGATGATATCCACAGCTTGAATTTCAGCTTTGTCGTTCTCTTGATTCGTGGGTGATGCATCAACAACATTATTCTGAATGTTAACTGCCAAAGTATTGCACTCTAGTGCACATTCTTTCCTAATATCAGATTCGAGGAATTCTTCAACGGAACCATCAGGCCTATGCCACTTTGCAAGATTCCCAGCATCACGAGCCTTTTTGACTCGCCAAGAACCGTCAGGTTTTAGGTCAATCTCATTGATTTCCTCAGGACAGCTTCCTATCTGGGGTTTAAGAGGTAACCATACAGGAAATGAGATTCACATACAATTAAACAATCAAGACAACAGAAACAGGATGAAATATGAGCTAGAAATACCATGTGCAAAATACTATTGAAGAAAGGATCCACAATTATATCTTCAAGAGAGTAGTTCTTGAGACAAATAGGGCATTGCCACTGCAAGGCACAAGGACATTCAAATATCTAATAAGTCATCTGCAGCAATAAGATTTAATAGTGAATTGAATATATGTCAGAAACCTTACCTTTCTAGTCCGTTCATTTATTTCCACAAGAGTTTCTAGATCAAAGCATCCCATGTGTGCACAAGACCTGAATCTTCCGGCAGTCTTCATTCTAGATCCGCTCATCTGTGTTGCATGATCGCAAAGAAGGGAAAGAGTGATAAGTAGAAGTCGTTTGCCATTTGGCATCAAATAGAATGTTAGCCAACCCATGATTCAAGAAATAGATTCTCCATCAAAATCAAACAAATTTCTGAACTTACAGGGCAGCGAAGACTAACAGGGACAGAGTCTGCAATCACTTCCAGATCACTATCACTGTCAGCGTCGCCTGCAGTAATTCCACCACCAATACAACGATGAATTCGAGCCAAAGCATCTCCTAAAGGTTCACCATCAGTTTCCTTGGGAATCATACCAAACACCTACACCAATCATAGAGATTTAAGATGGTAATATATGACAACATCAGTGTGAAAATCTAAGTAAATGACTCATGCAAGCCTAAACTTCACGGCCCAAAAAAATTAACAATCAAGAGCATTGATGCCTTTGATTTGCAGATCTTCGATAGGGTAATGAGGTCAAATAGTCTGTCAGCAGAAGGGTGCACACTTTGACAGCACTGCCAGACAACACACTGTTAAAATAATCAAAAAAGAGATTGCAAGTAAACCCCTGCTGCTAAAGAATCAATATGCCAAGTTCAATAAAATCAGCTGCATAATCAAGAAAATAGCTCTACACTATTATATGGCCGCACGTATTGGACCATGAACTAGTGTCATACCCATAAGATTAAAGTCGTGGATACTGGATATTAACATTTGTGGCCATGGAAAGGATTCACTGAGAATAAAGCTAATTAGGAAAAGATAAGGTTATACATAGAGGATGAGAAGAGGGAAAATTGTTTTAAGGAGGGTTAACCGTGTGAGATGGGTCAACTCATGCACCGGTTAAGCGACATGATGCATGGCAAAAGTGATGAGGTTGAGTGATAAGAGAAGAGCTGAGAAAATTCGGATAAAGGTGATTGTGTTTCAAAAAGGGTGTATTTTGTCATGCTATTCCACTATTAGACTTGGCAAAAGGGTCAATTACGTCAAATTGTCTTGGATGTATCAAACACTTAACATCCGTGGGGTTAAGTCGGGTCATTTAGGTTTGGGTTATTTTGCGTGATTTTGTTATCAGGTCAATTCGAAAATGAGTCCGTTCGGAATGGATCATTTTTGGATCAATAGTTAGGCCAGGTCAATTCAGCATTCTGGCCACATTTGGCCAAGTCCATTAGATTCTAATTAGGGAATCGGGTTAAAACTTCCACGTATATGCACAATCCACCACTATTACATGCAATTCTGCAAACTTAATTCGAGTAAGATATCTTCAATAAGCAGTAAAATAAACCCATAACTAATTAGCCAACACCTAACATAGTGAAAAAGGACAAAGGTAACACAAATGCAACAAAACAATGATACCTGTTCAAGTGTCCGCCTTCGCACAAGTCTGACCCCAAAACAGAAATTCCGTGCATCAGTGAAAGACAGTGAGATTTTATTTACTCCTTCCACTATGCATGATGTAATCTAAAAAAAGTATGATAATAATGAGCTTAGAGTGTGGAAAATCATTATTATATGTGCATAGTCTTATGGTCTCCTGAAGAACATGAAAAAAAATATATAAATGTTATATACTCACTTCAGCGACATTGTCACGTCCATTAGCTCCTAATTGCTGTGAAGAAGGTCTACTAACAGTCTTGACAGGGTTTCCTACAAAACCAAAAACCAAAACAAAAAATGAAAGAGATAGGACTGTTTTTTTCTTCAGAGTTTTACGGTTCTCAGAGGATACAAATTGAAAATGCTGAATAGATATAGCCTTTCTCAGTCAAAAACATGGGCAAATACAGAAATGGTAGTTCAGAACCCGTAAGGAAAGAACCTTTCCCTCATCTATTTAGTCTTCAGACATTGCACGATCTTCACATTATGATAGATTGATAGTTGTGAGTTCGGGGATTTACTTTATACAACGCTGACAGGGGTTACATACAAAAATGTGTTATTAATCTAAGGGGCTTTGTCTATTGCATTATGGATGGGTATAGAACCACTGTATAGTCAACTCTTGTATAATGGTTACTTAGGGCTTATCAGTAGAAAGTCGCGGGAATGTAATTTTGAGACAATAAATTTCTTGCATTGCAAAGGCGGAACTGCCATATATACAGTCTCTTTGTGCTGGGTCAAAATCTTGAATCAATATTCAACACACAATGTTTGAAGTCTATATTGTTTCCAACATCCTTCCACTAATAATGCGTACAGTGTACTCACCTTCATGGGAACAAAACTTGCGTTAATGAATGCTATTACATAGACTCGAGACTTTCCTAATGTTCGAACTTTTCAAAACAATACCCCAGTGCCTTAAAAAAACTCCTGCCAAGTAAGAGATAGTCGTATGTACGCAACTTTACCTTGTGGCACAAAGAGATTGTTTCAAGATGATCCGCAAGTGAAATTACATTGCAAATTGTTGTTCCCAAATGCTACTTCCCAAAACCAGAAATGTGCACAGCTTACTAGCTTAGTGATTTTGCTTTATTTCACCGTATTCTGAAGTCAAAGAATAGGGAGTCTTTGGCTCCATGGGACATTGAAATAAGTTTGAAGACTCTTTATCTATTTAAAAAAAACGAACGAAAACCCAACAAAATGCTCCATTTACTGCATTTATGAATAATTAAATCCATGAGTTACTACCTATATAGCAAAATTCCAACTCGATTGATATAAAAAGCATAATTTATTTGAGAATCTGCATTTATCTTCTTTTGCAAGTTGACATTAAGCACGTATTTTCAAGATTTTAGGGAATTAGCTAGTAAGCCATGCTGCAAGACTTTTGAATCAGAAATGAAGAGAAACTCAGCAAGACCAGAATTTTGGAAGGGGTCAAAGAAAGTATTCCCACGAAAAGTACGATCTGTCTAGCATCCTCCTTTGTATCTAATTTCACTAACAGATTTCTAATCAATGGACAATAAGTTTAAAGTAGCAAAAAGAGGCCATCTGGACACTTGGAATTTGACTTTGTAACCTACGGAGGCTTGCCTTTATAAAATTGTTCCCAGACAAACATAATGGGAATTGGAAATGATGCTAGTGATATCATTCCAGAGGCAGCATAAAAAGTTTAAAGTAGCAAACAAAATGTTCTCTTGAAACATGAATCAGCAGCGCACCTCCAACACTAGACACTGCAAGCTCCTTTATCAATATATGTTTGCATTCTATCCTTTTTGTCAAGACATACGGAAGAATTGGAAGTTAAAGTTGTTTCCATAAAGACTCCGTAGGTGTTCATCTTTTCCTGTTTCTTTCCCACATTTAGAATGAATAGAATGTTTCATTTAAGGCAATAATTGGTGGATCTCAATATTACAAAAAAAAAAAAAAAAAAAAATCACATATATTCTCACAAAAAACATTTGGGCGTATGACACTTGAAAAAATTAACATACCATTAACCTGCAGATCTGCATACTGTGGCCATTGTATCCTAAATGGAACTATATCATTTAGAAGCATGCACCAAACCTGAAAAGATCAATATTCAACGGGTTATATTCTTGGAAGATAATAGTAAGGAGTATACTCTAAAGAGTGTAAACTAAAAGAGATTAATTTTAGATAACCTGGACACGAAACTCAGCCTTCTGCAATAGATCCCTATCCACCCTTGTTAATTTGAAGGATTTTTCCATACTCACATGTGGATTAGTTCTGAAAAGCATAGAAGGAACGTGTATAATACACAAGCTAAGTACTTGACAACGAGAGCACAAAGGTCATATGGAAGAAAAGCCAAAAACACAGAAATCAGTAGAATAAACAAGCAAGAAGCAGTAAGGCATTTCCATCAGCAACGGTACTTTTAGAAAAAAAAGATACATATATTGAAAATTTCGGAAGACAGTGATGAAGCAAGATTGATATGTACAAAAGAATCACTGGATACTGAATGCACACTACATCTCAGCCCCAAGACTTAATTACTTGCTTTTGCCTCCTCAAATAGATGACAGCTTCTTGGCATCTTGCTAACTTTCATTAAGAGATTGGAAGAGTTATGGCACCAAGGAGAAACAAGTCAATCAGACATTTTATTCAGAGGACGACCACCTCGCTCAAGGTTGGATAGAGAACGAAGATATCTAATCAACGTATAAGCTACTTGCTAGATTCGGTTGCTGCTCTGCTTGAATGAGAAGTTAACAATTCTTTAAAGAAAGTTAAAATGCAATTTTCTCAGAAAAAAAAAAACTACTCACTTTGTTTCCCTCACAGGCCTGCAATATGTACACAATATGTACAATCAACTAGTATTCTTGAAGGTTGTTAAAGCTAACTAGTATAAATCCATGCACGGTATTTGTAGAATTTTACTTTTATATGTGTATTATTTATAAATTATATAGTCAATCCATGAATTTTTCAAATTTCTTAGCCTAATAATTTGATTTGAGAATAAGGGGAATTCTAATTTTTACTGTAATGGGATGGATGCTGGTTTGATTGAAGAGGTGGAGAGAGCCACTGGTATGAAGAAGGGGACTGCACCATTCAAGTACTTGGGAATCAGTGTTTCTCCAAAGAGACTCTCTGTTCTAGAG